>JAJOZX010000592.1:720000-825000 GCA_023014485.1 Bathynomus jamesi
ACTATGGTTTCTAATTGCGGATTGTGGAGGGCTACTGAGGGGACGGTTGGTACGGACTGACAAGCCCAAATGTTGAGAAAGGCGCACCTCCAGTTGGAGTTGAGTGCTGCCAATATACGCAGCCTTACAGCTGTCGCACGTGTATTTGTAAACAACATTGGGGCATACAGTTTTGGGGAATTCATCTTTGAACTTTAAAAAATTTGATAATTTAAGTGGGTTGACGAAGGCGAATCTAAAATTTATTTGGGGATAACTAGACTTGAGCAGTTTGGACAATTCACCTCGAATACGCAATGATAAATAACCATAAAAAGGTAATTTAATATATCTGGTTTCTTTTTGTACTGTAGTTATGGGGAGTTTAGTATTAAGTGTTATTTAAAAATTTCTTTAATTGGTTATCAAATAGATTAGCAGGGTAGTAATTGTTAATAAAGTACTGTTTTAAAAATTTAAATTCTTCGTTTAACGAAAAGTAATCCGAACAAATACGGTAACTTCTTGTTAATAATGTTACTATAGCACTAATCTTATATTTATAAAACATACAACTTAAATAATTGGTTCCCAAGCCAGTAAAAGTTTGTTTTCGAAATAGTGAAGTTTGGAACTTATTATGAGCCCGTTTAACTAAAACATCCAGGAAAGGTAAACTATTATTTGTTTCGTTTTCACACGTGTACTTAATATTATTATGTTGTTTATTAAGATAATCAAGAAAAAGTTTTACGTGTGAAGGATGGTTAAATATTAAGAAAGTGTCATCCACGTATCTTCTGTAATATATGGGTTTAAAACTACTAGGACAACTTTTCAACCAAATTTCTTCGTAATGGCAAAGAAATGCATTTGCTAGTGTTGGGCTCAGCGCGGAACCCATAGCTACCCCATCAATTTGGCTGTAAAGGTTGCTATTAAATAAGAAAAGATTATCAAAACACACTATTTCGAGAAGGTTTTTAAATTGAGTCTGAGTGAGGCCATTAATAAGAGTATTATCAGTATTACGAAGAAATTTGGTTGAAAAGTTGTCCTAATAGTTTTAAACCCATATATTACAGAAGATACGTGGATGACACTTTCTTAATATTTAACCATCCTTCACACGTAAAACTTTTTCTTGATTATCTTAATAAACAACATAATAATATTAAGTACACGTGTGAAAACGAAACAAATAATAGTTTACCTTTCCTGGATGTTTTAGTTAAACGGACTCATAATAAGTTCCAAACTTCACTATTTCGAAAACAAACTTTTACTGGCTTGGGAACCAATTATTTAAGTTGTATGTTTTATAAATATAAGATTAGTGCTATAGTAACATTATTAACAAGAAGTTACCGTATTTGTTCGGATTACTTTTCGTTAAACGAAGAATTTAAATTTTTAAAACAGTACTTTATTAACAATTACTACCCTGCTAATCTATTTGATAACCAATTAAAGAAATTTTTAAATAACACTTTTAATACTAAACTCCCCATAACTACAGTACAAAAAGAAACCAGATATATTAAATTACCTTTTTATGGTTATTTATCATTGCGTATTCGAGGTGAATTGTCCAAACTGCTCAAGTCTAGTTATCCCCAAATAAATTTTAGATTCGCCTTCGTCAACCCACTTAAATTATCAAATTTTTTAAAGTTCAAAGATGAATTCCCCAAAACTGTATGCCCCAATGTTGTTTACAAATACACGTGCGACAGCTGTAAGGCTGCGTATATTGGCAGCACTCAACTCCAACTGGAGGTGCGCCTTTCTCAACATTTGGGCTTGTCAGTCCGTACCAACCGTCCCCTCAGTAGCCCTCCACAATCCGCAATTAGAAACCATAGTAATGAAAACAACCATCCCCTTCACAAAACTCAGTTTGAAATTTTAACTAGATCCAATAACCTCAAAGAACTCCGAATTTTAGAATCTTTGTACATCTATAGAAACAAACCCTCCATTAACAATAATAGTTCATCCTACAAATTACAGCTCTTTTAACTAACCAACCGATTCTCATAGACATATACGTTCTAATCCTCTGACCATCCAGTTTTCTCTTAGGCTTTGCCAAGTATGGAGGTGGATGTAAACATTGTGTATTTATCTATTGAGGTAATTTAATTTAATTTTAATTGTGATGAAATTTAAATGATTTTAATTTTGTATTGATGCAATTTTCATTTTGTCTTAAGGTTTTAATTTTAATGGTTTTAATATTGTATTGATGTAATTTTCACTTTTTACTTTTAAGGTTTTAAGACTTAATTCACTGATGATGACAAAAGATTTGTCGAAACGTCTGAAGTACAAAAAAATAAATAAATGAAAATGTTTGCCGTTGTGTTGGTCCTTCTGTTCATATATATATATATATATATATATATATATATATGTTAACCCCTCCGTCTATGGCCCTGGGTGATTCGAATTGACGGGGTTTCTAGTTGGGAGGCAGCAACGGATATTTCTTCTATAACATTCTAATTCTTTTCTCTCGCTTTATGGGGTCGACAGTTATTAATTCTTCTCTTGCTATAATACTCTGATACTTTCTCTGAGACTAAAATTATCGACTTTTCTTTTATAACTTATCGACTTTACTGACTAAGTTCTTCTGAAGATAGCCCAACTCGAGGGGGAAAATAAAAAGTTTCTCTTACTGTAATTTACTTCTTAAAAATTTACAGGTAGTGGTCTGAATTTTACAGGGGTAGAGGTTCGACCTCTTTCGACCATGGCTCAGGCCGGAATCTAAAAAGTTAAGGAGGCAAGGGGCCTCTGCCCCCTCCCCGCAGCGAGGCTGCTAACAAGGGAGTCTCGTAGCAGTGACCAAAGCAGAGTCCCGTAATGAAGTGTAGTTCATTTTACAAATTCATGTATCATATAAGCCTAAATGTTGGGGGAAGGCAGTTGAAGGTTAAGTTCCCCCCTTTTAAACACATGATCAGGTGTTTGAAAGATTCCAAATAAAAAAAAAAAAAACTAATCGTATTTTTTTGCCGAGTCTTCATTTCTGAAGGCGATATCATTTCATAGTAGCACATAAGTACAATTTAAGTACACGACTGAGTACATTTTCGTTTGGGTTTATTACAATTATGATTGCGATTATGGATTACTTCACATTCGCTTATGATTGTCCATTACAGTTCCATTAAAGTACATTCTTACATTATATATTAAGTCATTACATTTAATTACAGTTTCATTAAAGTACATTACAAGTTATTATTAATTACAGTTTCATTAAAGTACATTACGTTATATTAAATTAAAGTATTAGTTAATTACAATTAAACAGTTACTATAACATTGTTTTTATATATGGTTATAATATATGGTTATAATATATGGTTATTAGTACAGCACAAGTACATGAGCACATACAAGATAATTTATATACAACATAATATGTTATAATATGTTATAATATGTTATAAATTTGGATCGGAGCGAGAGGAGATTTTTATCTCAGAAGCGTTCGACTTTGCCGTCATCAGCGAATTCGACCACTTATCCAAGCATTTATGAATTTGTGAGGGGTGAACGCACTTAAAAGAAAAAAAAATACATGTTGACGTATTTTACATGTACGTAACACAAAAGGTTGTGTGCGTAATAGACACGCGTAAAATATGGACTGATAGGTTGATAGGCTAGGCATCAGTAGACAATAGGTAGGACACAATATAAATAATGATGTATAGAGAATGAAGTTTTTAGTATTTAAGAATTTACGATATATTGAACATGAAAGATATCCACATACCAAATGGATGATTCAGCATTGGCGGTATGGAAACGTGAAGAGAATTAAGTTACTTTATGACGTCATAGTTATTGAATTTGTACGTATAGTACAAATCATTATTAGGAAGATTTACAAGAACGAATTAGAGACAAAGAGTGGGTATTAATGACTAAGAAGTACAACTACGGGTTCCAATCCTGTTATATGCAATGTGTATGCATAATCTAGGGTCGAGGGTGGGATGCAAGACAATCATAATTAATTATAATAACTTCTATAACAAATGGAAAATGGATACGACTAAACCATAGAAATGGTAGATCGTAGGGTTGTGACACAAACAAAAAAGAGGAAGTTACAAGTAAAATTATTATCCAAACTCGCGTTAAGCTATTTTGGTTCTTATGTAAAAATGAATAGTGATTATTCATTGTTCATTTTTACATATATATAAATAATTATGAAAATAACCACGAAGGAAAAAGGAAGCACAAAATGGTGCTCAAGCGCTTACGTCTAATGACATCCTCAGGAACTGTTTAATTTTTAATTTGGCACTTATTCCTTTTCCCCCCCAAAATTTCTTTTATCTCGGTTAGGTGAACTGTACGCCCTTGACAATTGGTCAAGGCCGTACAGTTGACCTAACCGAGATAAAAGAATTTGCAGGAAAAGGAATAAGTGCCTTTAATTTTTAGTTTGTGGTATTTGTGTTGTTAATATTTAAGGTTGTTTTAAATTCATATTTAGTTTTTAGTTGTGTGTATATATATATATATATATATATATATATAATATATATATATATATATAGGGAAGATGACATTAGAATATGTCGAAAGTTTTGATCATTAAATGTTTGCATACGGACAAGTCTGTCTTCTTGTTCCTTATTTGACTAAGGTTTCCACCGTAAAAATCACTTGCCTCTATTATACATATATATATATATATATTAGTGGTGTACCGATTAATCGGCATCGGCACCGGGAGAATCGGCCATTTTGGGGACACTTTTAAATTTTCATTACAAAACAAAATCTATATTCATAGAAAACTGAAAAGACAAAGAACCACTATTTATGATACTTTATACTCGTCTCAAAGTGAAATTATATAAAAATATTTTACATTCACGAAAAAGGGAAAGCTTAATAAGTTGTTACCCATAAATTTACATTTTTTCTAAGTAGTTAATCTCTAAATACAGTGCGTTCGAAAAGTCTCTCGGCAGTCAACGTGCTTGTTGTCAAAAGTGTTTGACAACAAGTGTAGACGAGTTGCTCAGTGCCTGCAAAATGGTGGAAAACACTTTGAACACACGCTGTAAAATCAAAAGGTTATGTAATAAAATCACTAAATCATATGCGTTTAAAAACATAGCAATGCGGAGAGACTTTTCGAACGCACTATATTATAAAGTATTGTAATCTCATACTCTATGTTAATAATAATTCCATATTAAGTTATACTTTTGTACTTTATAATTTATATCTTAAACCATCTTATTATGTTGACTATATTTGAAGTATTTTAATAATTTTATAAACCCAAATTATATATTTGGGTTAATTTTTTTATTCAAATTGGACACCAGGAACTTGAAATTTTGCTGAAAAATTTTGTTGATCTTGACATTGTTGAAGAAAGAAAATACGTTCAACATAAAGAAAACCAATTACTTTAAATATTCGTATTCAGTTTATGAAACTAAAATAAAATTATTTTATTTTATTGAATAATAAAACTTTTTAATATCATTTTAGCTACAGTATATGAGTAACAAATTCTGGTGTTGTATACTATGGAGTGAGCTAAGGAAAAGCATTTAAACAAATTTGAAATGTAAACATATGAAAATTGAAAGCATTAGATTAGTAAAATTTATGAAGGGAATTGATTTTTTTAAATATAAGCAAAGAATCGGCATCGGCATCCGCAAAATTTTGGAATCGGTACATCACTAATATATATATATATATATATATATATATATATACTTGCTTTGTTACTTTATGAGGGTTTTTGAACGACGGTTCAGGATCGACCTGCGGTTGACCCCTCTGCAGCATCCCGCCTCATTTGCAGGATATGGTGAAGGAGAGAATTGTTTCCCGATGTCCTGCCCTCGTAGCCAGCCGCGCATGGCTGGTCAGGGACTTTGCACAGGAATCTGTCCAGCTAGTTCTTGAAATTATTCAGGTCGGTGTGTTGGAGGTTCCTCACTTCTTTTGGCAAGATATTAAAAAGCTTTGGGCCTCGTATTCTGAGGGTATTTTCCATCCTCGTTTTCATGGCCCCCCTGTCCCACTGCAGCTGGGACAGTACAAAATCTGTCTCTTATTTCATCGGGACGTAGCAGGGGAGCAGCGTTCACCGACATGAAGTTGAGATGAAAGTGGCGAGTTTCTTCATCGGCTTTTAGAATAGCAAATCCCGTCCATTATCGTTTACGTGGTTCCAATTTCAGTATATCTTCATCCCCTTGATCATCTTTGAATTGGATGAAATCTTTATTCACCAGTATTTGGAGAGAGGGCGGAACCTCAACGTGTGTTGATCTGTTACATGATGATGCAACCCCTTGCATTCTAGTAAAGTGAGCAGAAGAGCTACGATTGAAAATTTAAAGTCTGTTGTCAGCTTTCAACAGACATAAAGGCAGTGGAGTGCTATCTGAACAGGTTCAGAAATTGAAGTATACTGCTGATTATCATTTGGCAAAGTTATAAGTGAAAATATTTAAGTATCGCTAAAAATTGTTTTTCCCTTTTGGATCATACTATGTGCTCTCTGGTCAGTATGTTTTATAATTTTTTTTTTTTTTTCTTATATTGTTCCTCTCAGAGTAAATATTTATATGTATTTGCGGATGGAAAGCGTCTTTCATGAAGTGTGTGAAACTGAAAGTTGTTGTGACCAAGTTTAAGGAAATTTATCTAAAATTGGGTCCAGGTAATAGCTTCGTTACGAGTGATAGATTTGGTCATTAGTTTAGAACGTTATTTTACGCAAACGTTGTGTAGATTATAAATTATATTTCGATTTATTTTCATAGAAAGGTACAAAATATTTAATAATGTGGAATTTGTCATTGTAATGATTTCTTGTCCGTTCTATAATCATCTTTTAATTTATTGAAAGTAAATGTTCCTATTGAAAACTTGCTTTCAAGGGGGTGAGGCGAGTGTCGTGTGTTGATTTTTAATATTTTAATATGAAATTTATAATGATTTATTAAAAACTCATAAAGAATTATTTCAAAACAGAACCAAAATCATAACCGTCAGTGTTGTCAAGGAGGCAGCCAATTGTAGGTGTACGAGATTTTTAAATACTTTATTCGGGCAGTCTCGTTACGGGTTCCTTAAAAGAAGGTCGCTATTTGTGTTAAAAAATATTTGTGATTTAAAATTTGTTATTTAACTTAAGTTTTCATCCCCGATACGGTATTAAAATTATAAATTCACACTCGCTTTTCCCCTGTTATTATTACTATCCTAATTAAACTCAGTTGATGGTCGGTCACATCTGCCCGTTTGTCGTTATATACGAAATATAGAAATCAGCGTAAATTCAGTAGAAAGATGCGGAAAATGGAAATTGAACAAAATTTAATAATACTGTACAGAGTAACCCGCCTAATATCACCTCGGTTAATATCACAACCCTGTTATTATCACTATTTTTCAAAAACCAGTGACCCATTGCTATACGTTGCAATATAAATATCTTGCTTTATATCACGAAACCTTTTATTGCCACGTCTTGGCACGTGCACATTGTAATATATCATGCTGTATTATCATGATTATCGTGATTCTCAAGAGGAAGAAGATGTAGACGATGTGAATGGAGAAGAAACATCCGTATGTTGTGTGACGTCGTCGGAAGCTTTGAACTGTATAACGAAGCTGAAACATTTTATAGCACAAAATGACAATGTCGATTGGACATTATTTGCCAAATTTGAGTCTATGTTACACGACGTTACTTTAAACAGTGCAAAACAAAGTAAGAGAACCGATTACTTTAAAATCTAGCTTATTACGTTGCATTTTTAAGTTGGGAAGTCGGGAATGTCAAACTCGGTTATTAGCATGACTCGCTTTATATCACGATTATCTCGTTCACCATCGACGTGACATTAAGCGGGTTACTCTGTAGTTAGTCATTTCATGACAATAACCACTACGATGTAAGCAAATTAAACCGCCGAGTAATGAGTCGCTCTTAATCTGGTATAATGACAGAGAAAAACAAAACCATCCGTTTACCTCGAAGTATCACACGCACACACACACACACACACATATATATATATATATATATATATATATATATATATATCCTATGATGTGCCGTTTATCTTCTTTTTACCAGTAATTCCTACTGTTTGTAGAAGATAATTAGGATTACTTTAACATATTGCTTCCCAAAGCATTCGGGAAGCAATATGTTAAAGTGATCACTCCTGGGAAGCAATATGTTAAAGTGATTAACACTGGGAAGCAATATGTTAAAGTGATTAACACTGGGAAGCAATATGTTAAAAAGAGAAAGGTTGGTTGGTTAGAAAGAGGTTGGTAATCTAGGCTAACTAACGAAAATATCACGACCTAACCTAAAATCGTCAAGGGCGTACAGTTGACCTAACGATTGGTTAGGTTAGGTCGTGATATTTTCGTTAGTTAACCTTATAAGGCTAACTAAAGAAGGATGGGGGCCCTGATCTTCAGGTGATCCAAATATTTTACATTCACAAAAAATGGCAAAGCATAATAAGTTAAGTTGTCCATAAATTTACATTTTCTCGACTAGCTAATCTCTAGATATTATAAACTATTGTAATGTAACTGTAATTGGTTGTGTAATATCTATTTTTGGGAAGCAATATGTTAGTGATTAACACTGGGAAGCAATATGTTAAAGTGATATACACTGGGAAGCAATATGTTAAAGAGAGGTTCCTGGGAAGCAATATGTTAGTGATCCGATAATTATTCTAGGTCTAATGAAAGTCATTTTGCTCCTACATCATTGTGCCAGTTGTACTATACATAATTTGAAGTTAAATTTGAGTTAACATAAGCTAAATTTTAGTTAAATTATGTTACAAAAGGTTTTTTGTGTTTGTTCATTTGGCATAATCGACACAACAGATAAATGAGGTTTAGGAATATATATATATAGTGTCTGAGAAAAGCTTGAACTAAAATAAAAAATCATATTTCTATTGCATAAACGCTGTACGACAACAGGTAGCCAAACTCATCAAGTTTAGGAACCCTCATTCACACTATCGTTAATAACACAACACCAACAACAAAAGCAACACAAACTATGATTCTCATTATCATTCAAAACCTGTAGAGACCTCTGTTTTCCACAAGCCTAAATTGGTTTGAATGCAATTTTTCATGTCCAAAATATGTCTAATAATAATAATATGCTAAACACATTGTTTACCAGAAGAATGATAATGCAACAACTTTACTTGACCGAATTGTTACTGCAATTAACACCGTCGCTTCTGGTATGCTGACAAACACTTGGCGAAACGTAGAGAACCGATTGTACGTATATATGTGTGTGTCGAACTGCAAATGATGCACATATCGAGATTGTCTAACTCCTTAAGCAGCTTATATACTAGTTTTAAAGATATGTTTATTTTATTTCAGATCTTTTTTGGACATTATATATATATATATATATATATATATATATATATGATAGTTTACCTGCATTGCACAAGCAATTATAGAATATTTGCATACAGAGAGTTCAACTTTATAGTCCTTCAGTGAGTGTTTTCTTGAAATTACTGCCACACAATTCAAAGAAAACAACAAAGCAGCCGCGAAAAATTAGATTAGAAAACAAAGAACATCCCAGAACGAAACAGGACAAAGTAGAGAACCAAAATTGTTGGAGAGAGATAACGGCGAGTATAAAATTAAATTTTGTGTTCTTTTGAAACCATTTTCACATTTTGTTTACTTCAAACCCTCCTCTTCTTGCTCAGCACGTGCGTAAAAGAGTGCAAACTAATCTTTGTTTTAGAAGGGGAAGAATGTGTTCTTTTTGCTTGCTTACAGTTGGTTTTCGTAGTTGCTATTTTTGTATCGGAGTATTTATACTTCTTTTCATTCGTATTTCTCAGTCTAAACATTTTATTTCAATAGTATAAACAACCATGATGAAATGGGGAAAAGATTTATTATTGGAACATGCGAGCTTGCTTTTTTGTGTGTTCAAAATTACTCTCTCTCTCATCATCCTTATATATAAATTATAGGTTTTGAAGAGGGGGAATCCTTTTCATTTTTTGTTTTGGTTTTTGTTATTTATTATCTTCATTTTATTACAATTAGTATTTTCTTTTTTGTTATCAAAGTTATTTGTTATTTTGTTTTGTTGTATACAATGTTGGTTATTATAGATGTTGCATCTGATTGACATTGTACAGTAAGTTAAGGTTTGTCTTTCGTTCATTTTTTTGAGTAGTGAACGAAATGGTGTAGAGAGGTTAGGGAGAGATTTTTGCGTCTTCTTTCTGTCCTAGTTATTAATTTTTATTAATTTCAGTGGATTAATATTGAAATCGGTGTATTTATTATTATTATTATTATTATTATTATTATTATTATTATAATAATAATTTCAAATGGATTATATTGAATTCAGGGTTTCTTATCCAGTATTTTTAATATCGAAGATATTAATCTCCTTTTTAGTTTTTTAGTTTTCTTACGCGAAGCAACAAACAAGGTTCATTTCCGAACTAAGTTGGCAACTTATTTGCGTGAACTGTCGCAAAAAGGATCTTCCAGATAACAACCCGACGTAGGAGTAATTATGGTGTCAATTAATAAGACGTAGTTTTCTCAATTTGGCAGGATATATACTGTAGGCGTATTATGGAGACTAAATTGAGCACACGTAAAATTTCTGGGATTAACCTTTCCTTGACAGAAAAACAACGAATCAAGTGTTTTAAGAACAGTTTCAAATATTAAAATTCTCATACTGAACAGTGAACACTGAACTGATTTTCGTAAAATTTGTAGGACATTTAGATATTTAGATGTAATTTCCTACATGGTAAGATTCCCCGAAATAAACTTTTTATCAGTGAAAGAACTAATTCCATCCACGATTATAAAATTAAGGACCCTACAGGGTTCCCCTCTCAGCAAATGTCCAGCAGATTTACGGAACAAATAGAACCCAAAAGGTTCCCCATACCCAAATATAACCGACGGAGGGTGTACTACAGAGTCATTCTACAGTGCTCTTTTCAAGGTCAATTTGCATAAAACTTCCATGATATTTTGAGTTAAGGGCCTAGATTGGAACCTCGCGTGATTAACCAAATCTGATAATTTTTGGCTAAAGGCAACTCTTTTTACGTTTCACAGTAAAATGGAATACCATACAATTAATTGTTTTTAATAAAATTAACCAACTATCGTACGAATTCCATTTTCGTTCATTTTAGGCCATTTCTCTCAAACGATATGACATTTGAAGGAGATTCTTTAGGGAGGAAGGAGTAAGCATATCTGATTTCGGGAAATATACTACGAAAATGGGTAAATACACTTAATTTTAAAATACTGATAAATTTCAACGTTGTTTTTTAATTATATGGACGTAACTGAAAACGCATTGTGAATGATCGTGGTGGTAGTGGTTCATTGCTGGGATCATTCTGTGCTGTATTGGGCATATATATATATATATATATTATATATATATATACACACACACACCTTTCAACCTTTTAGATGTTCCGTGCAATGATTCCTCATTTCACGAAGGTCAAGCTTGTCAAGTAGGGAGTTGGTTTCTTGTACTCTCCACTTCACATAGCCAGGTACGCCCGGCTCATCTGGAGTATATATATATATATGTATGTGTGTATATATATATATATATATATATATATATATATATATATATATATATATAATGTGTGCGTGTGTGTGGAACACACGGTTTAATGCCGATAGGTATATTGACATCGTCAAGGATCATGTCTCGACAATCTCAGTGAAGTTTTTCGGTCAATAGTCTGACGCATTCGTCCAGCAGGCTAATTCTCCTTGCTAAACAGCAACATGCATAATGGCCTAGTTTACGGATAATGACATCAATGTGCGACCATAGCTTGCACAGAACCCGGATCATTTTTGACATCATAGAGAAGGAACTTGGCAAGAGAACCCCAAAGCCCAGCAGGCTTAGGCACTTGGCCTATGTTGTAAAGAAGCTTCTTTATAGCGTACAGTAGATAGGCTCTGAAGTTGAGTAGGAGTGGGCACGAATCATATAAGATATCTGCAGAAACCTAGGAGAGGCGGTTATACAAGCTGTACAGTCACATAGCTTGTTGCACATAACTGATTGGGTACTTTTAGCAAGACAGGACATTATGTTAATTCTTGGATTATTATTAACCCACATCATCGGGTCGAACCCACGACCTCAGTGTCTCCACTTCGCTTATCGGGAAACGGTGTTACTCTTAGATTAATTAGAATAGCAGCACAGTAGATCAATCTTATCTTGCCAAAGGTAAAAAATATTATATGAAATTTTCATACATAATATCCCTTCATATTTCAGTCGTGCCGTAGGTAATTTGCTTTCTCCTGTTTTTAAATATTTTTAGAAGTACTGTAGTTTTGCAAATAGGCATACTTTGCATTAAGTATTACATGCGCAAAATTAAGTATGTAAAATAAGGGCCCAATTACACGAAATTAAAAATCGTAAACTGAATGTAGCCTATAAAAATGTTGGAACCACAAATATGTCACACCTTAAATCTCAATTCTGTTCCATTCCCATATCATCAGACGCAGGTGGGAACAAACTAACTTTGTCTGTTAAACTGCTTTGGTAGGATCTAAATTCAGTTGTAATTGGCATTATAAGCGGCAGTTACATATAATAGGAGTTCTACCACCGTACCGTATATGTATTCTCAGAAATAGTATTGGATATAAGGCGTAAAAAATATTCTCTCTCCTGATTGGTTAACCTTAGGAAGAAATGAAATATGGGTACTGATTGGCCAATTCATAATCTCTAATCTATCGTTCTGAATACATATTAGTGAGCAATGTACAGGCCTCACCTCCATAGGCGAATGCTTCTTTAAAGTGGCAAACACTTTAAAACTCTTTTTTTCCATTACTATTTCGTTAGAATATATTATACACAATGGCTTTAGTGACTATTAAAATGGTGCAAAGCCAACATACATGCGGCATTACGAACAAAAATTACACAACCTCAATTTCAAGTATTGCATTTGTAATTAAAGTTTTCTGTTTTTAAGTTTGTCTTTTTATGTAAAAGCAATTTCATTAAGAGTTAAAAAATATAAATTATTCCATGCAAACAAACAAAGTTAAAACTGACAAGAATAATTAAATTATTTACCCTAAATTTAAAATCGTATTAAACAAAACAAAAAATTATTAAATTTTTTTTTGTCAATTTTTGCTGTCACCATTTTTCGTTGTTTCGTCTGTTTTATGACTCGCATTTATTAGTCATACATTTTTCTTTTTTTTCTTTTTTAGCTGATATATATATATATATATATATATGGGTTATGCGTTCATGTTCATTCGGAAACGCATCTCGCTGGCACAGAAATAAAAATAATAATGAAAAAAAAAAAAAAAAGCCCCAGCGTTTTCAAACTGTAAAATGAAGCAAACGAATTTGTTGCAAAAATGGCGGAAGGAATGACTGTTGTGAGAAATAACGAAAATTAGTTTGCAACAACAACGGCATATTCCACTGCGTCCATTTTTAGTCCGATATTTATTGTGGTTTTTAAAACTATAAACCACCTCATTTGGGTGTCCGCCGTCAGAAATTTTTATATGTATTCATATATACACAAGCCTATATATATATATATATATATATATATATATATATATATATATGATGATGATGAATAAAACCACGAAGGAAAGGAAACACAGAATGGTGCTCAAGCGCTTTCGTCTAATGACATCCTCAGGAACTATATATATATACTGTATATATATACACACAGCAATACCTCGAACATCAATAAGACACTGTTCAATTGAAACCTTTTATTTAAACACGAAAATTTATAATACGAACGAAAAAATGGGATCACCTGAAGATCAGGGCCCCCAGCTTTCGTTAGTTAGCCTTATAAGGCTAACTAACGAAAATATCACGACTTAACCTAACCAATCGTTAGGTCAACTGTACGCCCTTGACGATTGGTTAAGTCAAGTAGTGATATTTTCGTTAGTTAGCCTTATAAGGCTAACTAAAGAAGGCTGGGGGCCCTGATCTTCAGGTGATCCAAAATATGAAATTAGAAATTATTTTTAAGCAAAACATTTGTCTACTGTTCAATTTAAACCTTTTATTAAACATGAAAAGGGGGAAGGGTGGGGAAAGGTGATGCTGCCAGGCGTAAGATGACGAATTAGCAAAACCCAAGACGATGATGTTGTAAATCTTAGTCGCAAGCATAGCAACGACGAAAGCGCAAAACGACATGGTCAAACACAACGATGTTCAAGGTATTACTGTATATATATATATATATATATATATATATATATGGGATGAATTTCACAATAAAACACGTGAAATGAATAAATGCTGCACACCACAAGGAAAAAGAAAAACGATTCCAAGGCCTTTCGTGTATTCAAAGCTACACCTCGTCAGGGAATGAAGATAAAAGGCGAGAAGCCCATAAATATATACAACGTACAGGAAAACCAAAACAATTAGCACATACTTAACAAGGGTTAATGAGAGGCAAAAGAAATTTTAACATGATGTCGTCAATGTTATACGTCCCCGCACTGTTATTGAGTGTTTTTAAAATGAATAAATGCATTCTAGAATATTTCTTTAGTATATCTCTGTTTTTAACAAGCGCTTTAGAACTATCCACTTGATGCTATGGTTACATCTATACATATGGTTAAATAAAGCATTGGAAGTATTAGCTGTTAACACGCATATTTATGCTGTTTTACCCTAATATCTAACGTTTTACCGGTTTGGCCTATATATACTGAGTTATATATATACTGAGTTATTCGATTGGATGTACACAATGTAACTCAGTATATATAGGCCAAACCGGTAAAAAACGTTAGATATTAGGCTAAAACAGCATAAATATGCGTGTAGAACAGCTAATACTTCCAATGCTTTATTTAACCATATGTATAGATGTAACCATAGCATCAAGTGGGATAGTTCTAAAGCGCTTGTTAAAAACAGAGATATAATAGAAAGAAATATTCTAGAATGTGCATTTATTCATTTTAAAAACACTTTCAATAACAGTGCGGGGACGTATAACATTGACGACATCATGTTAAAATTTCTTTTGCCTCTCATTAACCCTTGTTAAGTATGTGCTAATTGTTTTGGTTTTCCTGTACGTTGTATATATTATGGGCTTCTCGCCTTTTATCTTCATTCCCTGACGAGGTATAGCTTTGAATACACGAAAGGCCTTGGAATCGTTTTTCTTTTTCCTTGTGGGTTTGCAGCATATATATATATATATATAATACGACTCAGAATGGTCCCCTGACATAACTTTCATGTAATACATAGACTTTGCATGGAACCAGGAACCCTTCTGGATATTAAATCCACTATGGCCCGAATAAGTGGCAAATAATAAAATTTTTCTTTTTCATGATGGAAGCCCAACATGGGAAACTGATCACTAACAAAGAGGCTCCAAAATATAACTTCCCTCACTAGCTATCTGCTAAGTAGATAGAATCTAGCTTTAGAACAGGGTCTAAGGTTTAAAGCTAATCTAGACAACTACATTCAGAACCTCAATATACGCAAGAAACTCGTTATTTACGTCGGATTGAATTCACATCAAAGAAAAAGGGTAACTATTGTATTTTTAGCCAAAATCCTCTTTCAGCCTCTTTGCTAGTAACCCGTTGACTGCGTTGGGCTTTTTAATATCCCAGAAGAGTTCCTTGTCCCATGCAGAGTTTGTGTACTATCATATATTCTTACTTTGCTACTTTATGAGGGTTTGAACGACGGTTCAGGATCGACCTCTCTGCAGCATCCCGTCTCATTTACGGGATTTGGTGAAAGAGAGAATTGCTTTCCGATATTCTCCTGCCCTCGTAGCTAACCACGCACAAGAACCTGTCCAGCTGGTTCTTGAAATTATTCAGGTCGGTGTGGAGGTTCCTCACTTCTTTTAGCAGTACATTAAAAAGCTTTGGGCCTCGTATTCTGAGGGTATTTTCCATCCTCGTTTTTATGGCCCCCTGTTCCACCACAGCTGGGACAGTACAGTCTGCCTCTGCTCTCATTCCAGTTTGTTTCTATAACCTTGGTTTAACTTCCTCCCAAATTGTTCATTCTGATGAAGGTCAATCTTGTTGCTACACCTCAGACTTGCAATTTAACGTGGAACCCGAATCATGACCCACGACGGGTTGTCAGAAATTACAAAGTCCTCGCCCGGACTCGATCTCACGACCTCCCGATCATTAGCTCAGCGTCTTAACCACTAGGCTACCCAGGGTACCCATTTACCTACCAATCAATTTCATTGTATGGAAGGATGAACAGCTGAGTTTGCTGCGCGCCGACTGCCGTCACCAGGTATCAAACCTGAGGCGCATACACTGTAAAATTCAGGCATGGGGACGAAGCCTGGCCTCAGGCCTCGAGGCCGAGAACATACATTTTTCAAAGGGCTCGAGGCCGAGGCCTTTTTAGGGGAGGCCTCACAAGGCCTTAAGATTACACCGATCTGCATGAAAATCGATTTCTTTATTTTGAGTTGTGATTCTGAAGCAGTTCGCTGTGCTGAATTAAAAAATGCTACCAGTTTTTTTCTATCACCCACAGTTTTAAAGTTATTAGCAAAACAATTTTGGGGCGTTTTGTAATTTTTTCTTTTTTATCTTTAATTAATTTCGTTTTTTCATATTTTTCAGATAGATAATTCTAACATTGTCTTTAAAATTTTAATAATGGCTTCTAGAGGATGTACCCATAGTCCAGACATATTTTGTTATATTTGTGGTCGGTATGTTGTTGTAAAACAAAGGACAAATGTAACGACCTTCATTAAGAGAGCTTATCATGCTTATTTTGGAATTAAATTAGGAGATCAAGACAAAAGTTGGGCTCCACACAAGGTTTGTCTTACGTGTGTTGCGGCACTAAGGAATTGGAGCAAAGGTAAAAAGAAAAGTTTGCCATTTGGGATCCCTATGGTATGGCGCGAGCCTAGAAACCATACCGACGACTGCTACTTCTGTTCTTGCAATGTTAAAGGTTATAATGCAAAGAATAAAGAGAGCCTTCAATACCCAAGTCTTCCATCTGGGCCGGTACCCCATGGTCCAGAAGTTCCTATTCCCCGCCCACCCGAGAGTCTGGATCAATACAATTCAGATTCTGATTCAGCTCCAAATCCAGACAATGATGATGTTTATGAACAGCCAACAAGGCCCAACAGCTGACCGAGATCCTAAACCATTAACCCAAGCCGAACTAAATGACTTAGTCACGGATTTGAATCTGCCTAAGGACTCTGCAGAACTTTTGGGGTCTAGATTGCAGGAGAACAATTTATTGGCATCCGACACATACTTCGCTTGGTACAGAAATCGTGAGAAAGACTTCGTGCCTTTTTTCGAAGAAGATGGTCCCTTGGTATTTTGCAAGGACATCACAGGATTAGTGCGCAAGCTAGGCATCGAATACCAAACCAGTGACTGGAGGTTGTTTATAGATTCCTCTAAAACCAGTCTAAAAGGAGTGTTACTGCACAACGGTAACAAATATGCATCAATCCCAGTGGCTCATTCTACTCATTTAAAAGAGACCTATGATAACATGAAACTGCTTCTGGAAAAAATTCAGTATCAAAATCACAGATGGATATTGTGTGGGGATCTCAAAGTCCTTTGTATGTTACTTGGGCAGCAATCAGGATACACTAAGATGCCATGTTTCATCTGCGAATGGGATAGTCGAGCACGTGACCAGCACTGGAAGAGGAAAACTTGGCCTCCTAGAGAGAATCTTACCCCAGGATCAAAGAACATTTTACATGAACATCTAGTTGAACCAAATAAAATCCTCCTACCACCCTTGCACATTAAGTTAGGCTTGATGAAGCAGTATGTCAAAGCATTGCATAGAGAAGGTGAGTGTTTCAAGTACATTTGTTCAAATATCCAAAGATTAGCTACGAGAAAATAAAGGAAGGTGTTTTTATAGGTCCTCAGATTAGAAAGTTATTGACAGACGATCATTTCCTGAACACAATGACCAATAAAGAAAAGAAGCATGGCTTGGTTTCAAAGATGTTGTTGAAAACTTCTTGGGAAACTACAAAAGCCAAAATTATGAAAGACTGGTGGAAAATATGCTTAAAAAGTTTTGCGCCTTAGGCTGCAACATGAGCCTGAAAGTTCACTTCTTATTTTCGCATCTTGACCGTTTTCCCGAAAATCTCGGAGATGTCAGTGAGGAGCAAGGGGAACGATTTCACCAGGACATCAAAACCATGGAAAGAAGATATCAAGGAAGATGGCATACAAATATGATGGCGGATTACTGCTGGTGTCTGCAACGAGATCAGCCTAACGCACAGCATAAGAAAACATCAAAGAAGCACAGGTTTAGTCGTCATTAGTCAGATCTACCTTCGTAGTCTTAAGTCTTTGGAATAAGTCCTGAAATGTTTGCGAGTAAAGAAGGTAAATATATTTTGTTTCTTTCAGTTATTTTTTTATTCTTTCATAAACAAGCAATATGCTTGTCCAAGAGCTAGGAGCTATTTAATTCTGCTTTAATTAGGTTTTACTCTATCACCTAAGAGATTTCGTGCTACAAGGGGTGTTGTAATACCTCATCTGTCCCCAAATGTTAACCACCCATTGATGGGAGGGGAGAGAGTATTTTGCTGGGAACGGGACTGGTGTTGTTATATATATTTACCCTACATTATTATGTAAGCGTTACTGTAGTCTATAACAACAAAATTTATGGTTTAGCATGTGCAATCCAATGTTGGTCTCGATAAGATGGTTCACATTTGGGGATAAATGGGGGATTTATGACACACCCTGTAGTAAGAAAACCATACGTGATAGGGAAAAACTAACTATATTTTTGAGATCAGCGCACTCAAATTATATAGAATCACCAACTAGTTTGTAAAAATCGATCGACAAGTTTTCAAATGTGTACTGGTGTTATTAGGCTGAAGGTATTTGCACCCAAAGGTGTGATATTCGGATGCAAATAACGAATGCGGTATTTGCACCTCTGGGTACAGATACTCACTTCGAAATCTTTAACGAATAAGCTCCTCCATGCTTTGGGAAGGCTCAACAATCTAGCCTTGCCTAGGCCTAAAGCTCTTCCAAAGGTAACCTACCGCAGCCTTACACTAGCCTGTATCTCTTCTTTTTTTGAAATCCATAAGGAAAAGCAAGATTCTACTTAAAATTAATAAACAAAGACCTAGCTCACTTCACTTACCAAATAAGAGGGAATTATTAAGCATTTAGCACGTTCATCTATCACACGCGGTCACACCACAACACCGACACGCCGTGTTTACACTTGCCGGGTCACACAGTCAGACACAGTTGCCAGAACAAGATTTCCTGGGCACAATACATTAGCCCAATAACTTTTTATTTCTTATTTCATGCAGTTCTGATTTCTCATTTTAATACAGCCACAATATTTCGAGTATTATGATAATATAGAAAGTTATGATGTGAAGATGATCTAGCAAAATATTTCAAGGTTGTACTAACTCACTGAGTGTTGATCGTAAATTTCTGATTGGCTACAATTATTAGCGATTCTAGCGAGCATTGCAAACAGAGCTACATTTGGAGATGCCTTATTTTTTTAAGTTTTGCATTTTTATACACACACACACACACACACACACACACCGTTCCTTATGTCATGCAATAACAAACAAACTTTGAGTTATGAACTATTTGAAAGAAAACACTTGGGAAGGCAACATAGAGGAGGAACCAGAAGTGTCTTGAAGGCAATATTATTACGAGCGCAGTATTCATCTCTGACTCTCCATACTGAATATCCATTCGTCTTAATAGCAATTCCTAAAACCGCTTCGATATTCGATAAAGAGAACCATAAAAGTAAATTTTGTTTTTCGTATCGAACAAATTTATTTTTCTTTGATTTCCAAATTTTCCGTAGGATGTCGTCGTTTGACACGAAATACTTTTTGTGGCGCCAATAAATATCGTTTATTCCCGTAGTTTGGGCTTCTTTCGAGGATTTTCTTGGAAAAATATTGCTTTTTATATTGTAGATAAATAATAAATAAAGGTGGATAATATTATTGTAAGTAATAACGAAAAATTTATTTAATTACGTACTCTTATAAATGAATTTATTTATTTCGGAAGGGAACCTCGTTTAACCCTTTCACGATGAATGGTACGAATTGGTAACGTTTCAAATACGCGCATTCATAACCTGACAAAAAATTCCAGCTTTAAAGAGTTAAATCAATTCTGCATTTTAGAATATTCTTATTTAAAACACGAACTGATACAAGCTGAATTTTACCCCCAAAAAAGTTTTTACGCTTTCGACATGTTTATTATACAAATGAACTCGAATTGATGCGCATCATTTCCATTTTTTAATCAGCGTTTTATTCTTAATACAGTGAAGGTAAACCCGCAAGAAAGAATTGTTACAGTGAAAAAATAGTGAAGTATGAGTATTATGAATACTGAGTAATCAATGGAAACCTAATCAAAATGATGAAAAACAAATAACGCAATCATCACTCTATATTCACACTAATGAAAGTAGTAATGCATTATATTATATCATTATTATTATATTATTATTATTATATTATTATTTGGTTGTAGTAGTAGTAGTAGCTTTTCAAATGAGAAGCTTGCGCCTGCATGTTTGCATTTAGCATTTTGATAACCGTTTAAATTAATAGTGGTATACCGATTCATCGGCATCGGCCAAATTTAGCCGATTCTCTTACCGATTCTTTGAAATTTAAAGATTTTCATTACAAAAGAAAATCTATATTTATAGAAAATTGAACCGACAAAACCCACTATTTATGATAATTTATACTCATTTCAAAGTGTAATTATATAAAAATAGTTTACATTTACGAAAAAGGCAAAGTGTAATAAGTTAAAGTTGCCCATAAATTTACATTTTCTCTAACTAGCTAATCTCTAAATATTCTGAAGTATTGTAATCTCCTACTCTATATTAATAATAATTCTACATTAAGTTGTACTCTTTATAATTTATATATTAAACCATCTTATTATGTTGACTTTATATTAAGTATTTTAATAATTTTATAAACCCAAATTGTACATCCATTTTTTTATTCAAATTGGCCACCAAGGACTTGAAATTGTAATGAAAAATCTTGTTGTTGTTTATATTGTGGAAGAAAGAAAATATGTTCAACATAAGGAAAAACAATTACTTTAAATATTGGTATTCAATTTATGAAATGAAAATAAAATTATTTTATCACTTCACTGAGTACTGAAACTATTTATCATTTTAGCTACAGTATATGAGTAACAAATTCTGGTACCATGATATATTGTAGAGTGAGCTGAGATAAAGCATTTGAACAAATATGAAATGTAAAAATATGAAAATTAAAAGTTTCATATTAAATTAGTAAAATTTATGAAGGGAATTGATTTTTAAAATATAGCCAAATAATCGGCATCGGCAGTGTTTATGGAATCGGCATCGGTTAAATTTTGGAATCGGTATATCATTAATAATTAATGAAGTGTTTTTAATGAAGTTCATAGATAAATTATGATGACAATTTTCACTTTTTGTATGGGGATGGAAATTATACATAGACTGCTTATGTTCCCCCACCACCGGAAGATTATTCATTTTTCTGCGTGTGTTTGCGCAATTTGTGTTATACGAACATAACTGCCTAAAATGACGTCCACAAAACGACATTTGAACAAGAAAATCCATTAAAAGCCTCTTCCGGAAGAAAACCTTGCACCATGCAGACACATTCCCCTCAGCAAATCGTTTCCTGCACTCAGCGCCTGCTCTTAAGGGAAGTTTCTCAATAAAACCCTCCCCTGAGAATTATCGTATAATTTCCTCGCTTTTCCACCTCCATTTTCCTTTTATCGCTTTTATCTTTCGAGTTCGGATTTGCGATCAAACTTTCGTCCACTTTATTACTGCATTCACAACTTGTCTTTACTTCGATCAACTTATAAGCCGTCCTTTGCATAAGCTAATTACGTTTCTCAAGACGTATGATCACTACTGACATTCCCTCTCTCTCTCTCTCTGTTTATCTATCTATCTATCTATTTATCTATATACTAGAAAGCCTGCTGCGCCTTACGTAGGAAAAAACCCGAAACATAATCTAGGGGAGACTGGGAGGTGCAAGTGTATGACTTAAACATTTCCTGGTTCTCCCTTAATTCGTATACTAAATTTGGTGCAGATTACCCGCTAAGACTACCTTAGCTGTTTGGGGACCTGCCTCCCGGAAGAACGGGTATTTTACTAAAACCTCCCCTGGTTCTCTCTTAATATGTATACTAAATTTGATGGAAATTGATTTCCATCCACCCACTGTTATTAGCGTCTGTCCTACTCAACACCAAACACCTTTCACATCCCTCACAGTAAGGCACTACTATGAGCACCACTGTTATTGAAGAGTGTAATTCCCGTAAGCAAGTAGTCACCAGAGATAAACTGAATAAATGAACGTATATGAAACCAGACCGTATAAGTCCGCTACATTTCCATCCTAAACCAACGACTGGACCGCCGAAATTCGTTCTCACTCTCCCTGTACCGTCTCTCTCAACTCTGGCTCCGCAGCGAGGTAGCGTCTGTATCCCTCTCAAAATACATGCTGAAGACCACCCTCGAGACGGTGTATTCTACGGAAATAAGAGACTCCAGGGTTCGGTGATCAGAAATGAGGCGTGCAGTTTCACCGTTTTAAGGCACACCATCCTCTAGCAATAAGTTCTTTGGGTGTTCTTCGTAAAGTGTCTTTCGCGGAGCCAGTAAAGACCCTTTTAGTAAACGCAAACATTAAAGCGACCCCTCCCCCACTTCCTAGTTCTAAAAATGCTGCATGTTTTGTAGAGAAAAATTTAAGTTTGGCACTGGCACCCTACATTTACGTCGTTGTCATCATGAAGGATATGCAAACTGGCACTCTCCATTAAGAGCTCCTCTCTAAGAGTTAAATCAATGCGCAACACACGCTCTTAGCGGGGCCGTAACAGGACGCGGGAGGGTATATCTCAAACAACAGTACGATAAACTCATCGGTTCTCGTTTCTCACAAACCACGACGGGTCGCTATATCATCCGAACACGGAGGACAGTTACCATCCAAATACTGAACAGATCCAACGTTGCTTAACCTCGCTGATCTAACGGAAAGCGATGTTTCGACATGGCCACACACGTAGAATTTTATGAAGCAAATTCTTTATAATTATAAAGTAAACTTCTTCGTGATAATAATTTTTTAGATTAACACTTAATCAAATTACACAAAAGAATATTAACTTTCTACGCAACGTCTATCATCCAAGTTTTGATTAATTTTTCTTAGTTTTTTTGAAGTCTTTTGATCGTCTGGATCACATCACATTGCGATTGATTAATTAAGATTTTAAGGCTTTCAAATAAATGATACCGAAAAGTGTGTCGGATAGAGACTACGATATTATCATAACAATGACGTGCGTCTGTTTTCAGACTTTACATGGATATGAACGGAATTAATTATTGTATATGTTACGGAGAAAGCCCGGCAGTTGGATAATGCGTGCTTTGTCTGGACACACCGCACATTGTCCTCCCTCATTTAACTGAGTCCAAAATATATATACAGGGTGCCCCATAAATCCGGTCTCATAGGAAAATTTAGTTTAAATTAAATTTACAGAAGTAAATTAATTAGAAGGAAAAAAAATTTTCAAATTGATGTCCTTTTTTGTTGTTGTTCGCACATGTTGATACGATGTTCCAAACTTAAACGCACACGTGCCAAAGTCTCTGGTGTGATTTGTGTACAAACAAGACGGATATTTTCTTTAAGGTCTTCAATGGTACGTGGACGGTCAATGAACACAACAGACTTAAGGTGACTCGAGAGAAAAAATCTAGGGGTGTGAGGGTCGGGGATCTTAGTGGCCACTCGATTTTAGTCCCCCGCACCCAATCCATCGCCCAGGGAGAACTTCATCCAACCAACGTTGCACCTCATAGCCAAAGTGAGGTGGTGCTCCATCCTACTGAAAGTAAAACCGATGTCGCACTGCGAGTGGCATTTCGTCCAAATACGGTTTCAACATATTATGCAACAACTGGAGATATCGTTTGGCATTAACTCCTCCTTTCAGAAATACCGGTCCCAAAACAAGATTTCCATGAATACAGCACCACACCATTACTTTTGGATTAGTTTGGTGATGACCGTACGCTTCGGATTTGTATGCATTTAAAAATTGATATATATGCATGCAAATATACAACCAAAATGCTTGAAATATGCACTTAAATATATTCTTTTAAATAATCAATTAATCACTTTTCGAGTTAAATGTTATGATTTTTAAAGTATTTTATGATTGAAAGATGCGATATATGAATAACATTTATTTATTTGAGGATAAAAGAAGGCATATTTTGAGAAGAAATTCACTGGAAAATTAAACCAAAAAATGCGGTTAAATACAAAATAACGCAATATATATACAGGGTGGCCCAAAAAAAATGGCACCAATTTTGAGAAGAGATATCTCAATAACCATTGCAGCTAGGGACTTAAAAAAACAACCAAATGAAAGATAAATCTTTTCTCTTTAAATACTTATTCTATGGCTTGATGGTTATAAGCCCATATAATGCCAAAAATTGGCTTCCAAAACAAAATATACAAAAAAAAGTTGCGCATTTATATTTATTCCTTGATCCTAATTTTAAATTAAATTTTTCTATTCCAGACCCCTCAAGATGGGATTGAGAGAATCTGATAAGAACATTATACAAGCACTACGTGAAGAAAAAGGATATTCATTAAACAGAATCCTTTACGAATTTCCAAATAGAAATTGGAAAAAAAGAACTGTGGCACATTTTTACAAAAACTTAAAGAAACCGGCAGCAGTCAACGGCGTCCGGGAAGTGGTCGACCAAAAAGTTTAGAACGCCAGAAAACATTGAAAAAGTAAATGAAATGGTTTTAAGTCAAGAGGAACAACCGGGAACAAGTAAAAGTGAACGTGAAGTTGCGAAAGAAACCGGGATTTCACGTTCATCAGTACAGCGAATAATTCGAAAAGATCTTGGGTTGAAAACATTTAAGAGGGTGAAGGTTACTGCTTTATCGGAGCCTGTGAAAGAAAGACGTTTCCATCGATGTAAAAATCTATTGCGAAGATTTCGGTCAAATGAGTCTGTGAAAAAATTTGGTTTTCTGATGAGAAACGATTTACGGTCGAAACACCACGAAATACCCAAAATGATCGGGTTCGTGCAGCAGTGGCGACAAAAACTCATGTTGACCCAAAACGACTTTTGCGTGAAAAAAACACTTTTCAGATTCGATAGTGGTTTCCCTTGCAGCGTCATCTGAGAACAAACATCCATCATTTTTATTCAGCGAGGCGTTAAAATTAACTCAATTTACTACTGTAATGACATTTTGTCTCCAATGTTGTCAGAGATCAAGGAGACGAGCACTGATTTTGTGTTCATGCAAGATGGAGCCCCATCTCATACAGCCAAGGAAACAATAACATTTCTCAATAATAATTGTCCTGGTTTTATCAAACCAAATAATTGGCCACCATGCAGTCCAGATCTAAACCCCATTGACTACTTTGTGTGGTCTGCCTTAGAGAGAGAAGTCTACCATGGTCAGAAAATCCGTGATGTGAACCATCTTCGTGAACGAATTCAGGCTGCATGGGAAAATCTCTCACAAGTGACGATCTCAAAGGCAATTTCAAAATGGAGGGCGAGATTACAGGCTGTGGTTGACCATAATGGAGGACATTATGGAGGAATAAATATAAATGCGCAACTTTTTTTTGTATATTTTTCTTATAAGCCAGTTTTTGGCATTACATGGGCTTATAACTATCAAGCCATAGAATACGTATTTAAAGAGAAAAGAATTATCTTTCATTTGGTTGTTTTTTTAAGTCCCTAGCTGTAATGGTTATTGAGATATCACTTCTCAAAATTGGTGCCATTTTTTTTGGGCCACCCTGTATATATATATATATATATATATATATATATATAGCACAAGGACATTATATCTACAAACAGAGTTGCACTTTATAACAACGTGATGCAGTAAATGTTCGTAAACAAACTTTCATCTGTTGCCGGCAACGATATTTTTGTATTGCGAGAAAACTCTTTCAACATCACAAGACATTATTGGTCCGTATTCTAACTTAAGAATGTCCGCAATATCAAGATTTTGAACAGTATCATCGATGTCAGCTTTGTTTTGCAGAATTTGACTTATATTTTCAGCTGACTGTAACCGGTATTTCTTGAAAACGGTGAACTCAGTTTTTGAGTGAACTTTTTATTTCCAAGGTTGTTCAAATCATCCACAAGTCCTTCTACTAGATCGACAGTGCTCTTTAGCGACAACCCTTTCTTCTCTCACTTCAGAATTACCGATTTTCAACGGTTGGCTAAGTTGGCTCGGATGTAAATAAGGTCTTCCCATAAGCCTTCCCGTAAGGCTTTATTTATACAGTGTTTTGCTCGAGCCCCGTGTTTTATTAAATTATTATCATGACATTAGAACAAAAACTAATAATTTCATGAATATTTCCCAAAATATGCATTTTAAACAAAAAAAAACCTAGAAATATGCATTTGCATATGCGCGTATGCAAATATGCAAAAATCCGAAGCCTACATATACAGGGTGTCCTGGCTTAAATGGCAATAAAATACACTTATAATGTTTTATTTTATTACCATTTAAGCCAGGACACGCTGTATATGTATTGCCTAGGTGTGGTTAGGGTTGGGTAGGTTAGGTTAGGTTAGGATAGGTTAGGTTAGGGGTTATGGTTAGGTTAGGTTCAGTTAGGTTAGGGGTTATGGTTAGGTTAGGTTAAGTTAGGTTAGGGTTAGAGAATTAGGTTACGTGTGGTTAGATTACGTTGTGCCCTCACCAGTAAATATTTTTCTGGTTAATTTTTATGTATTTTGAAGGAATTTGGCCTTCATTTAGTTTCTAAATTTGTGATTCTTCAAATACAAAAACTGAAACTATCTCGAAAACTGTTCATTTGCGCAAGAAACGTGTCAGATTCTTTCAAAGCACATCAAAATTGAATAGAAAAATATCTTCTAATCATTAATTGCCGGTTTGAATTCAGCGGAATATTTACCTCTAGTATCTTTCTTAAAAACAATGTTAAACTAATAGCAGCCCATTAACTTCTCACCTAATTTTTACTACACCCCTTCTATAAATGGTTTACTACATATGATTTTTCCATTCATATAATTAATTAATAGACCTAACAAACAAAATAGCTAGTGCTCCGGCTAAGCTATCCTCCCCTCTCCTCAGATTCCTGCCTAAATGCTTTCAGGTCAACTCTCATCATTTTCCCTATTCACAAGTTGATCTTAATTATATCTCCATCCATTAGACCAGGGGTTCTCAACCCACTTACTTCCATTACGCACCTGAAGTATTGGCGCTCACCCCGTTACCCCAAATAACGTGTAAATTAACCCAAAGTTAAAGAAATAGTTTATAATCATACAATTGTCTTTAAATACCACTCTTAAATAAAATATGTATGGCTTCCATTACCCCCCCCTGGATATCCCAAATTACCCCTTTGGGGGGTAATTACCTACTGGTTGAGAACCCCTGCACTAGACTGTCACTACAAATTAAACTTAGCCTTACTACAATTTATAATTCTTCTCTTTGATTAAAAAAGTCTTAGAGTTATTTCTTAAAGCTATCATTTCCGTACTGCTATTCAACACTGTAGTTGGTAAGTCAATGCAAAAATATATTACCCTAAAACTGAAAAAGAAACATTTCCACTACAAGTCTTCCAAATTTTTCCTATTTATCCACTGTTCCCTCTCGTAAAGTTGAGGGTACATTCTACTTCTACAGGTACGTAAAGCGAATTCAATATCTCCATTTACACACCTCACAGATCACTTCTATTCTTCTCCTCCTTATCTCTTGTAGCACAATTATATCAACTCCAAAGAATAAATTGGTCGTCTAAATATTTCTTCAGTAATTTATTGAAAATATATCCTGGCTAATTATTAGCACAAAAATACTTTTTAAGGGAAACTATTTCATTATGAAAAACTTGGTAATTTGGACATAAATTAAGAGCTCCAGAAATTAATGTATTAATTGAGCTAAGTTCATATTTATCATAAAGCTGAAAAAATTGGATCAACTGAAGATCAAGGCCCCCAGCCTTCCTTAGTTAGCCTTATAAGGCTAACTAACGAAGGCTGGAGGGCCCTGATCTTCAGGTGATCTAAAAAATTTGTACCAAGGCCTTTAATTTTTTTTCAGCTTATAGGAAGTAAGTTGTGTTGTATGTTTATATCGAATAAGTTTTATAATTTTATACATATTGTAAGAAATATTTAGTTTTAATCATTTAAATGTTCTTATAATGTCTTTTGTAGCTACTGATGATGGAGGTTGAACTTCAGAAAGGTTTAGTCCATTAAACAAATAGTAAAAATGTTGGTTCCTACAATTGTATTGCTGTTCCTTATATATATATATATATATATATATATATATATATACAGGGTGGGCGGAAAGTAGCTCCCTATTTTGGATTGGTAAAAATACGTATATTATTCATTTATTTCAGAAAAAATAATATGAAAAGGTAGGCATACATGGTAGGTTTTCTCTAAAATTCAATGTGGGCTCCAACTCTTTCCACCAGCTTCTGGAGCCGCCCAGGAATGGCGTCCACTGACTTTAGCAGGAACTCCGGCGGGATGGAGGACATGACTTCCCGAATTCGGTCCTCCAGTTCTTCCAATGTCCTCGGTTTGGTGCGGTAGACTTCTTCCTTTACCCACCCCCAAAGAAAGAAGTCGCACGGTTACCGCTGAAAAACGGCAGAATCGGTTCAGTGTAACGGTGTGGTGTGGTATGACCTCAGATCAGGTTGTGGGCCCGTTCCTTCTGCGCAACACCATGAATGCTGAGCGGTACCTTGCTATGTTGCGAAACGAGGTCTGGCCGGTTGTCAGCACATGGGAGAACATCGACGATCTGATATTTATGCAAGATGGCGCCCCTCCGCACTTCGCTCTTGTTGTCCGTGAGTGGCTGGATGCCCACTTCCCTGGGCGTTGGATGGGTCGTCGTGGTCCACATCAATGGCCAGCCAGGAGCCCCGACTTGACACCGTGCGACTTCTTTCTTTGGGGGTGGGTAAAGGAAGAAGTCTACCGCACCAAACCGAGGACATTGGAAGAACTGGAGGACCGAATTCGGGAAGTCATGTCCTCCATCCCGCCGGAGTTCCTGCTAAAATCAGTGGACGCCATTCCTGGGCGGCTCCAGAAGCTGGTGGAAAGAGTTGGAGCCCACATTGAATTTTAGAGAAAACCTACCATGTATGCCTACCTTTTCATATTATTTCTTCTGAAATAAATGGATAATATACATATTTTTTTACCAATCCAAAATAGGGAGCTACTTTCCGCCCACCCTGTATATATATATATATATATATATATATAATATATATATATATATATATATATATATATATTATATCTATATATATATATAATATATATATATATATATATATATTCGAAATAAATGAATTATTTACCTTGGTTTATTCTTCGATTCAATGTTCGTTTGTGTTTTTTCTTTTGTTACGTTTTGTACATAGATTTTTAACCTTTATTTTTTCATCAGTGATCCTTTTATTCCCGTCTGGTATTTTCATATATAAAACCAGTCTCTAATTTTGCGTTTATGAATTGTTTCTCGGGATTCTTTACAACCATCTTTAATTCGTTTTTATTTATTTATAAATCTATTTACATTTTTTTATTTTATATTCTAATTTATTTATTTATTTAATATATATATATATAGTTTCGTGGCCACCTACATTTTGGACCCCCGAGTGGTCGAAAGTTGATTACGTGGGAAATAGTTAACCAACCTAGAACGACCACCTAACCAGTGTAGCCTAACCCAGAAATAAAATTCACCCTGAGTAATCCGTTGTATGAAATGGGTGGATCACCGAAAGCTTGTGCCACGAAACTATACGCTAGGCATCTGAGCCTGAAGTTATGAAGTTATTCACGGTCAAGGACATGATTACTCGTAGTTTGAAGTGATATCGTTACTCGACCACCCTCGGTACATTTCTGAACTGAACAGTCAGTGTGAACGACAAATTCCAAGCCAGTGATCTTCAAACTTTTCAGAGGGAAGAATCTTTTTAACATTTTTCTCCACTACGCAAAACCCTGCTATAAAATAACCTTATTTTTAAATGCAATTCTAATAAACTCTCTTGGTTTGTAACATGTTTTGCTAAATTGCCTCAATAAAGTTTGAACCATGGTTAACACGTTTTTTATATGCTGCCTATTTTTTTATGGGAAAAGGCAACTAGATAAACGAGGGGGTCAGGCTTAGTTAGTTTTTAAGGTAGCGGTGAAACATGTAAAGTAAAAAGTATTTAAAATATTCAAATTTTCATTTCAAAACTAGGGTCGATCGAAAACTGAAATTTCTGCCATATTTTTCACGGAACCCCTGAAGACCTCTCGTGGAACTCCAGGGTTCCGCAAAATACATTTTGAAAACCACTGCTCTTGGCTATCATTCAATCGAGCTGCATACTTGTAAATTGCTCAATGTTCAGGTTTTAATTTTTATGGCAATTTTAGAAGATTTATTGTTTCGTGGCCATTTTTTCCCTAGATTTTGAGAGATTGTCGGAATTTTTCGCTTTTCCATCCAAGACTCGTAACTTTCCAAGAAAAGGGAAATTTTCCTGAACCTGGCAACATGGCGCATGGCGCATCGCAGATTCAGTCTTCTTTGTTTCCAATATCAAATGCGCGAAAACGTGCGCAGAATGTCAAGTATATTATGCAAATAATTAACATATTATTTATTTAATACGTTTCAGTAGTTATTTAACTAATTAATTTATAAAGGGGCGACAAGCTTGACCTTCATTGAATGAGGAATCATCGCACGGAACATTTGAACATACTGTAGTAATAATAAAGTATAAAAACGAGGGACAACTTGTATGATGAAAAATAATTATTGCATATAAAGATCACATAGAAGCTGTTTTGGAAAGAGAGTATAAGAGGTGAGGTGTGTTGTACCGCCTCCGCAGTTTCTTCACCCTCACTCAGTTGCTCTCTCTGTACAGGGGTCTTGTCCGCCCCTGCATGGAGTACGCTTCTCGTGTGTCAAAGGCTTTTCGTCTCATCAATTCCCCGCCTCTTACTGACTGTTTTCAATCCCTCTCTTCTCGCCGCAATGTTGCCTCTCTGTTTTTACTGTTGCTATTATATCGAACACTGCTCTTCTGAACTCTCTAACTGCGTGCCTCCTCCTTTAAGGAGACCACGCAGTACCAGACTTTCGACACATTCTCATTCCTTTTCTGTCCAACTCTCTAACGCAAGAGTTAATCCGTATTTTCAATCTTTCATCTACTCAACCGGTCAACTATGGAACAATCTTCCTCAATCCATCTTTCTCCGTATCTGTGACCCCCTAATCTTTGAAACGCAGAGTGTCCAAGCATCTCGAAAACTCTGGACCTTGATTTTGGCTCTCTTTTGCTTTTATGAGGAAGGGGGGGGGGGCGTGTTTGCGGGCATTCGCCATTGGCATCTCCTTTCCGCATGAAAGAAAAATAGCCGCAAATTCTGTCGGCAAATGTAATAAATTGGAAACGTCCCAAAATATTTCTTAATTATTGTATTACATTTGAGGAAAGTATTTATGTAATTAAGGGTTTCTATCTCTTATTTTCTATACCAATACTTATACGAGAACATAATATCAACCCTTTCAGTCAAGGAGGTCTTTCCGAAGATTTGAAGAAAATCATCTGGTGTCAGCCAGAAGGGCTACCTTCGCAGGCATATCGCAACACTGCTTCCCGTCGATGAATAAAGTTAAACAATATTAGGTCTGGGCAGTGGTTGGATGGAGGACCGTCCTCCGCATCCATATGATGTAACGACCCGTGGTTCAGATCCCACATAAAGCTGTAGGACCCCTTTCGTTACATGAATTAAGCTATTACGAAGGAGATTAAACAATCCCAAAGCATCATCATCATTATCATCGCGTCAGCTAGAATAAAATGATTCGGTGGAACTGTGAATGGAAGCGATAATAAAGTATATAAACCCTGCAAACTAGGAACCCATATACGCAATCTTCAAAACCATATACGCAATCTTCAAAACCATATACGCAATCTTCAAAACCATATACGCAACCTTCAAAACCATATACGTAACCTTCAAAACCGTATACGCAACCTTCAAAACCATATACGCAACCTTCAAAATCATATACACAACCTTCAAAACCATATACGCAACCTTCAAAATCATATACACAACCTTCAAAACCATATACGCAACCTTCAAAACCATATACGTAACCTTCAAAACCATATACGCAACCTTCAAAACCATATACGCAACCTTCAAAACCATATACGCAACCTTCAAAACCATATACGCAACCTTCAAAACCATATACGTAACCTTCAAAACCATATACGCAACCTTCAAAACCATATTCGCAACCTTCAATCGTACAACAATTTCTTACACACGCGGTAAACTCACGGTAAAATTTGTCACTTTCTTTGACTACTCACAGTAAAACATTAAATGACGAAATTTTATCGTAATACGCGGGAGACTAACAGATATCTCACAGTAACCTTACAGAAAAATGATTCATCTCACTATAAACTGACTCGATCGAACGGAGAATATGGGACATCCCGGTGCTCATGGTAAATTTACAGTGAGATTGCCGTGAAATTAGTTAGAATATATATATAATATATATATATATATATATATATATATATATATAAGAACACACAAATTTGTGGGGCAATTTGCTCATGATGACTGATGCATCCGGATCTATAGAGACAGGAGTGTCTCCACTGCAGACTGACAACACATCACCCAAATGATTATCGACCAGGCTATTAACTGGATTATGATACGCAAAACATCGTCGCTTCCAGTGGGGATGAACCACGTACGGAAGCCTTGTCAGGACGTTGACCCATCTGTATTCTTGACAATGATACTGCGAACTGCTCGTACCCTGATGTTTTGTGTAAAATATTGAAATCTTTCGTTAAACTTAAATTTAATTAATTAACATTTGTGTTTTAAATGTTGATAATCTAAAGGTTAAGACACCACGCGGAGAGGTCGTGAGATCGAGTCAGGGCGAGGACTTTGTAATTTTTGACTTCTCTGGTGGTTCGTGGTTCAGATTCCACGTTAAATTGTAGGTCTAAGGTGGTGCAACAAGCTTGACCTTCGTCAGAATGAACAATTAGAGCGAAAGTAAAACTAAGTTTTAAAGATTACCAAGATCAATGTTCACATTTATTAAAAGACTACCCTGAATACAGCCTTACACTCATAAATTAACAATTAGTTGAAAAAACAAGAAACAAATTATTAATAACTTAGAAATACTATTAAATTAAATCTAAAAAAAGGTTTTCCGTTTCTTTTGTACCGTTATTTTAAGAAGACGCTGATGTCACGCATTAGATGATGAAAAAGACGCAGCAGCGTTGTGTCCTACATTTATCCTTCGTTTCTGATAAAAACGCATCAATACGAAAACAAATTATATAAAAATGATACAAAAAAAAATTATATAAAGACGATAAGCGGATACGAGATAGAGAAATCTCCGTCATAAGACATAAAAAGCGTCCATTAACCTACATTTGTTTTCAGCATTCTCCCTATACGGTTGGTGGGGGGGGGGGGAGAAAGGGGAGCGGGGTTTAATTTAGTCTATGAAGAGCGCAAGCGTCGTTAAATTCTGCATCACAAAAATGCTTTATTTGCGAGACATTTTTTTTTTTCTTTTCTTTTCCTTAACAATGAAGATTTTCCGGCAGTCAAACTTTTAATGACAACATCCAACGAACCGCGAGAGGTCTTCATAAAAAAGAGAGACCAGACGCCTGTAACTGTACGAATCGAGTTTTTGCTTCCTTTTTTTTAACATTTCAGTGCTTGCCTACATGAAGGTCCTCTCGAAGACTGAAGAGAATTGTCTCTCGTTACAAAATTAGAACTAGTGAGTTAGAAGGTTAAAGAGGAAATAAAACCCAATTCATTAATAACCGATTTGAGTCAGTGGTAGAGCGTTGGATTCGCGGGTGGAGGGTTCCTGGATGAAATCTTGTAAACACTGTGAAGTCTTCTTGACAAAATTCTTAAACTACATTGTCTCCGTCGACATACTAGCACATATGCTTTAAGCTGGAGTACCCCTGTAGTAGCAAAGAAAATAAAAACTACAGCATTTTTTGATAGAGAAGAAAATGACCAAGACAGACCATTATTGGAAGATATACAAATAACCACTAGAGATATACAACAGGCAATAACAGAGCTACCGGGGAGTTCAGCCCCTGGTCCAGATGGAATTGGAGCCAAGATTCTTAAGGAATGCAAACATACTTTATATCTGCCTTTGAAAATCCTGTGGAGATCCTCACTAGACACCAGTAGAATACCATCAATCATGAAACAAGCAAATATTACCCCAATCTACAAAGGAGGCAAAAGAAAGGAAGCCAAGAACTATAGACCCATATCTTTGACTTCCCATATTATAAAATATTTGAGAAAGTCCTGAAAGGCACATTGTCAGTTTTATAGAAATGAACATCTCTTAGAAGACTTTCAACATGGCTTCAGACACAAGAGATCCTGCCTTACTGAACTTATAGACCATTGCAATATAATCCTACAATACTTGGGAGAAAACCACAATGTTGATGTCATCTATCTAGACTTTGCAAAAGCTTTTGACAAGGTTGACCATGGTATATTATTCCATAAACTAAAAGAACTTGGTATTTGTGGAAAAGTAGGAAAATGGATCCATGCTTTTCTCTCTGACAGAAAACAAATAACAACTGTAAATGGAGCAAGATCTATAGAAAAAGAAGTGATTAGTGGAGTGCCGCAAGGCACAGTACTAGGACCAATTCTATTCATTATAATGCTAAACAATATAAACTGTAACCTAGGAAGCTCTCTCCTGTCATTCGCAGATGATACCAGAATACTAAGACCAATTACAGAAAAAGAAGACTGTGTAGAGCTACAAAAAGATCTACAAACTATATATGCATGGGCAGATGCAAACAATATGGCCTTCAATGAAGACACTGGACCCACAGGAAAAGATATTGCACAAACTGATCATGTCAGGGATCTAGGGATTATATTATCTGAAGATGCAACATTCAACAGGCACATTGACAAAGTAACCTCATCATGCAAACAACTAATAGGATATATACTGAGGACATTCAGAACTAGGGACAGTATGACCATGCTTACCCTGTGGAAATCACTTGTCCTTCCACGCATTGACTACTGCTCTCAATTATGGTTTCCCACAAACAGAATGAATTGCAAAAAATTGAGGGCCTACAAAGAACCTTTACCTCGTACATTAAACAACCTGATGGGCAACAGGTGAGTAAAAACAAATTAAACTATTGGGATAGGCTTAGAGGCCTCAACCTTTATTCCATAGAGAGAAGGTTTGAGAGATACATCCTAATCTACACCTGGAAAATTCTAGAAGGGCTTTTAGTTGCCCCCAATACTGAACCAATTGTGCCCACCTTAACAAGAATGGCAGAATGTGTAAAAAATATCACCTCCCACCAAACAGTCTGAGAAGGATTCAAACCCTTCAATATAATAGTATCTCTAGGCAGGGTTTCTCGCCTGTTTAACCTTGCCTCAGTACCTTAGAGATATAAGTGCAGTCCCAGTAGATACTTTTAAAAAACACTTGGACATGTTTTTAGCCAACATACCCGACCAACCCACAGTGTCAGGGTATTCCTCTGCCAGACCAGCCCCCACAAATTCAATAGGGGACCAAATCGTATGGCAGGAGCGAGAGAAAAGAAGGGTGGCGACCCCGTCGTGGCCCCGCCTCAGGAGGCGCTGAGTGGACTTCGTGGGAGCAGCGCACCCTTGAGGCAGAAGCGCTTTAAGGTAAATTTAAGGTAAGGTAAAGGTAGAATCAGCGGGACTTAACAGCATAGCGGTAGGGAGGTTTCAGGTTTTTGCCTAGATTGGCTGAAGAACCTCGTTTGTCGATGACCCTGGAAAGCGAATAACTTATATACAGGTTATCACTCAGTGTCGTTTCCTCTACCTTTTTCATCTTAATATCAATATATCAGATTAATTAACATCTAAGTTCTTATTACTCCACAGTTCCGTAATTGTATACATATTTTAATGAAATAGTATCGGATTTGAGGTGTAAAAATATTTCCCTTCCTCTGAATGGTCAGCCCCTTTGGAAGAAATGAAACATGCCCCCTAATTGGACAATACATAATACTCTAACCCAGCGTTCTGAACACACATTAATGAGAGATGTACACTGTACAGGCCCCGCCTCGAGAGGAGGGGTGACAAACGTGACCTTCGCGAAATGAGGAATCATCGCGCTGAACCTTTGTAAGGGTGTAATGTATACAGGGTGTCCCATAAGTCCGGTCTTGTTTTGGGACCTTTTTTTTAGTTGCAGGTAGAATAACACACAATGGCTAATATGGAACTGAGTTACACTCCTCAGGAAAATGCGGAAATTGTCCTTTTGTTCTTATTACCCCATCTCCAAAACCATTCGTTTGCACTTATCAACCATTGTTTACATAGCTGTATATTAAAATTTGGTCTGTTCTTCTTTTCCCCTTGTTTACCCTTTTTCTCTTTATTCCTCTCTTTTTCCCCTCCCCTTCATTTCTTATTTTTCCCATCTTAACACTGGCACTTCCCCTTACCCCTTGGCACTGGCACTGTAATGGTTTGTAAACTTCATCGTCGTAAATGCACACATACTACTGATTCTTATCCTTAACTGGTCCAAACCTTTGGAATTCACTTGATCGAAAGATAAAACAATCTAAGACGCTAAAAATCATCCAAAGGAAACAGAAAGACAAACTCATCAATTCATACAAGCCATATCTCTGTTTCCCTGTCTTATTTCAATAACAAAATCAAACTATATACTTTTGTTTCCGTATTTATTTCCATATTTCTATATTAACAAAACAGAAATAATAATAAAAGGTAACAAAACAAATATGAGCAAGATGAAGGCATTCTAAGGTTGTTAAGTAAGTTATGTTGTTTGTTTATGTCGAATAATTTTTGTAATTTTACGCATAGCGTTAGAAATATTTAATTTTAATTATTTAAATGTTTTTATAATGTCTTTTGTAGCTACTGATGATGGAGGTTGAGCTTCAGAAACGTTCAGTCGTTCAAATAAATAGTGAAAATGTTGGTTCTTGCCGTTGTATTGCCATTCTTTATAAGAATTCGATATCCGAAGAATGAATCATTGACAACTATATACAGGGTGTCCGAGAATTATCTGTACAATTTTTGGCTATTATTAAAAGTCAACCATGAAGTGTAGAAATTCCAGTGTTGCCCCATTTTACAGAGAATCTCATTAAGTTTTTTCTGATACCAAGTTTTGACAAGTTTTTTAGAAATTCCAGTGTGTCCGAACATTATCTGTACAATTTCATCTTTTAATAAAATTCTTGATAACACACGTAAAATTCTTAAACAAGATTATTTAGAATCTGTATTTTCAAAAGTTTCGTTTATTAAAGTAACGTTGTTACAAACATTCGATATATGCTGCACCATTAGTGATTCGCAAAACATCCAATCGATACTCCAAATGTTGCCATGTACGCTGCAGCATATCCACATCAATTCGCTCAATAGCAGCTGTGATTCTTGCTTTTAAATCATCAATGTCTGTCACCCGCGTACATTTCTAAAAAACTTGTCAAAACGTGGTATCAGAAAAAACTTAATGCGATTCTCTGTAAAATGGGACAACACTGGAATTTCTACACTTCATGGTTGACTTTTAATAACAGCCAAAAATTGTACAGATAATTCTCGGACACCCTGTATATATATATATATATATATATATATATAATTATATATATATATTATATATATGTTGTAAAAGTGAACAGCGATGAAGCAGCAGACAGCTGTATTGGTAACTTTTGTGAGCGAACGAAGACTCAAGAGTAAAAACGAATGTTAACATAACACAAGCATTGGGAGAAATTGTTTGAACGGGGAACGTTTTTAAAAACGAAAATCCTTTAATTCAAAGTCGAGAAAATTGAAAATTTAATATTACGAAAGGGCCGCCATTTTGTTTCGTCTTAAAATGTGTTTCAACTTATTTTTATCGACAGAATTACGGTACTTCATTAGTTTTTAAATTTAATTTATAAATACGAGAGGAAACTATGGTTAACACAAATTATATATATATATTAACTCTGTATTTAATAGGAATTAAACAGTTTTCTTGCGTACGAAATCAAATAATTAAAATATTTAGTTTTTTTTTATATAAGAACCATTGCCAATAATATAATCAGTCAGCAATCAGATCAGACTGATGCAGACCATTGCTCTCAGCGAGAGTCAAACCCTGACTTCAATGTCTTCACTGCGTTTATAGGGAAACGGTGTTAGCCACTAGGCTACGGACACTGGCTATAATAATTAACTGATTAGCAGAGATATTAACGTAGATTTTATCCATCCATTTCAGAAAACGTTTTCAAATGCATATGAGAAAACCGCAGTAATCGCCGAGACTTTGGCAATGCTTTGAAACTGCGATAACCATAATCCAACTCTCTCTCTCGTATGCTCGGTAGGAGCGCTGTGGATTGTAGTTAATCGCAGCTTCAAAGCGTTTTCACATGAATTTATTTCTATAGTTTGTTTAAACAATTGATATGAGTGAGTACGTTCTGTTTTGGGTCCCCTTTTACTAACTTTTTAAAATGGAAATATTATATTTCGGATAAATTTTGAACGATTGAAAATGCTTATTACGGATGTAATTCTATTCAGTCTCAACTACAAAGACAACGTCAAATTTCATTACTTTTCAAACGACAGATTTAGTTTCCATTTGGGATCAGTTAAATATGGAAGGACAGACCTTTCATATAAATCAACTGATCAACTTCACAAAAGTTATCAGTTATGTAGTTTTCACTTTTCGAATAAACAGTATTGTAATTCATTACGTTCAAAATTAAAAACGGATTCAGTACCTGACATAGGCATGAGCCTATTTCTTGAAACTTCTAATTTAAGTATGTTAATAATAATTTACTTACTAAGTTAGCCTGGGTTTTTATATACGTTCCTCAGAGAACGTCTGCAGGTCGTCAAAATTCAAGGTGTATTATCATCAGAATCAAAAGTACGCAGCTCAGTACCACAAGGTATAGTGCTGGCCCCCACTCCTGTTCATTATCATACTAACAGACATAGACAGTGGAGTAAACAGCAACAGTATAGTAACATCATTTGCGGACGATACAAAGATCAGCAGAAAAATCAGCGATGCAAATGAAGTGGAGGCCTTGCAGAGGGACACGAACAAAATATACACATGGTCAGAAGACAACACTATGACATTTAACACCGAAAAATTTCAACTCTTGAGATATGGTAGAAATGAGGAACTTAGACTGCATATTATGCTCCAGATAGACAGGAAATTCAGAGAAGCAAAAGAGGTCGACTTTAGGGTAATAATGACCGATGATGCCAAATTCGAGACACAAAATCAGATAGCAATAAACGAAGCAAAAAGAGTCGTGGGACAGGTACTAAGAACGTTCAGAAGGAAGGACAAGACAGTAATGATTCCCCTGCTGAGAACACTGATCATACCAAAACTTGAATGCTGCTCAGTTTTGACGTTCCCATATAAAAAGGAAGAAGTTAATAAACAGAAGAAACGCAGAGACATTTCACAGCCAAGATTGAGAAGTCTTCAAGAGAAGACTAGATGCCTGGCTCAGTACCTCGGTAGTGTAGTGATTATCATCGCTGACTACAAATTCATCGGCCCCGGGATCGAGATCCGGTGATAGCAGGCATCGCGCAGCAAAACCCAGCTGTTCATCTTTCCACACAATAAAAATTGGTTGGTAAGTAAATGGGTACCCTGGGTAGCCTAGTGGTTAAGACGCTAGGCTACTGATCGGGAGGTCGTGAGATCGAGTCCGGGCGGAGACTTTGTAATTTCTGACCGCCCGTGGTGGGTCGTGGTTCGGATTCCACGTTAAACTGTAGGTCTAAGGGGGAGTGACAAGCTTGACCTTCGTCAGAATGAACAATTCCGACGGAAGCAAAAACCAAGTCTAAACTAGCCAACCTCAGCAATTCCAATAAATTTCAAACCATGCAAAACCATAAACAGGTTATTCAAGTTGAACGATACTCTTCCAACTCATCTTTGCTTTTCTTTGGTTTATTAATACAAGTATAACGCTGTATGGGGCTATGTACTGGCAAAACTAAATGAAACCTGAAAACACGCATATTCGAACATGTGGGAAAATTCGTTCTTGCAGATTTGACGTCTAGCAAACCACCCAATTCCAACATACATACGCGTTATGTATAGCTATGTATAGCTGTTACAGAGCTAAGAACACAATCACCAATTCAGCAGTTAGTGTAAATTTTACTTAATCACACTCACTGGCTCTTTTCTACGTAATTTATTATTATTTTCGTTAAATACTGTTAAGTTTAATAATGTTCCTGTGATTGTTATATTTCATAATTTGTTATATATATTTATTTCTCAATTTTAGATTCGTGACGAGGAAATGTGCAAGTTTCCAATGTTAGTAGAATAAAATGTTCATTTTCACTCTATGTACTGAGTACATCGAGTATTTTAATATGAGAATATACCTTTAATTATATCAAGAATACATCATAAACAGACTTCTCTTTCAATTACGAACGTACCATCAGTTCCAGTAGTTGGGATACAACCATAGTCTAATATATTACCAATTCTCCTCATCTCATATAAGAGCTGGCATACTAAAATGAATCTATGATAATCCACAACTTACATTTACTATTTACAATTACCATACTTATTTACACAACTTTTTAACACTCGGAAAACAATGAGAAGTTATATTGTTCTTGTTTCCTTTAATCTGTATGTTATTACTAGGGCGGTCAAAAGTCAATAAAGTCATTGTTTCCTATGGGGCACTTTTCGCTGAAACGACTGAAAATGCAATAAAAACACCTGTAGGGGGTATATTACCAAAGTTAATAGGTCAACCAAAAGTCAACTTTTACCTGTTAGGTCAAAAAATAGCAATGAGGTAAATAAAGTCAATTTTTTGGAATAAATAATTAAAATAACTAAAAATTGGCATCTTTTTGGTTAACTGGAAACTTCGCTGCTCGTATTTGTCTTATTCAGTTATGTCCGTTCTGGTTTTGGATGTGGTTGTGTCGTATGTATTGTGGTTACTGGTTACCATTTTTGATTTGTGATTTTTTCTGATTTGTGATTTCACTGATTTCGATTTCTTTTGATTTCAGATATTTAAAATGCCAAAAGTTGCAGTTAGTTCTATTGCTAAAGTGCGCGCTATAATTGCAAAATATCCTAATGAATTCATTTGTTCAGGAAAAAATGAGCTATACTGTCAGATTTGTTGTGTTGTGGTCAAGCATGACAAATCCTTTTTGTGGATAAACATCGCTCTACCCAAAAGCACCAGCGTGGTATAGACCAAAATGTGGGAAATGAAAAGACGCAAACCCTTTTAAAGTACAAGTCTTCAAATTTTTCGGAAAAACTTGTGACTACATTTCTGTCAGCCAACATACCTCTTCATAAGTTGAGCAACCCTCATGTGAAACAATTGTTCTCTGAATTAGGTGTAGCAGTGCCTTGCGTGTCAACTTGCGGATCAATAGCAATGAAACAGGCAGAAAGCGAGTTAAGTAGAATAAAACATTTGCTAGAGGGTAAATTAGTTTTCCTAATTGTTGATGAAAGTGAAGTAAGGGGCTCAAAATATTTGAACATACTTGCTGGATCTATTGATGTTCCCAAGAAAACATATTTAATCAGGTGCGATGTTCTTCTTGGAAATGTTAATGCACGAACTGTCATACACAAGATTGACGATACTGTAAAAGAATTCGAGATACCAAGAGAAAATTTCTGTTTACTTCTGTCTGATGCAGCTCGTTACATGGTGTCAGCTGGAGCGACACTCAAGCAACTTTTTCCAAGACTTTTCCATGTAACGTGTCTTGCGCATCTGTTACATAATTGTGCGATGCAAATAAGAGCATTTTATAGTGATGTTGACCTTTAATTGCATGTGTCAAGGCTTCTACTCTTAAAAACAAAAGAAGGAAGGAATTGTTTGCTGAAATAGGAACTCCTCCAGAACCGATTGTAACACGTTGGGCAAGCTGACTGAACGCTGCTTTTTATTATGCAGACAATTTTCCAAATGTGAAGACAATTGTGGAAAATTTTGAAGATGAAGGAATCATTGTTCAGAAGGCTAAAGAGAGTGTTGCTAATGAAAAACTGCCAAAGCAACTAATGTCAATCAAAATAAATTATAGTTTGATTGCTAGCTTAGTGACTAGGATGGAAGCATCTGATTGCACCATTAGAGAGGCATATGAAACCATTTCTTCTATCAACCTTAGCGAAGATATGTGTTCAGTCAAACAATACATTGAAACAAGACTCAAGACAAATGGTATTTGTGAAATAATTAACCTCAGTAGACCTGAAATCTCACCAACAGTTTATGGTCAGCTTTTGCATGTCAACCAACAACTGCCGCTGTAGAGAGATCTTTCTCCATGCTTAATAAATTATTAAGTAAGGATCGCAATTTTTTGCCAGAAAATGTCGGCAAATACTTCATAATTTACCACAATCGGTCAACTGATGTAGAAGAGCAAGAATAAGTAATTAAAGTATCGTTTTTATTATTGAAAGTAAAGGCAACTTTAGAAGTCAATTTTTTCAATTCGTAAGGTCAACTTTCTTAATTTTTTCGGTCAACTTTTGACTGCCCTAGTTATTACAACCGTAAAAAGTACAATGTTACAAATTCTAGCGGCAATGAGTGGCCAACCTAAGGCCCGTCCTCCACGGTATTTGGAATGGTCCGCGTGATGAACGAGCGAAAAAGAATAATCAACTGAAAAATCAATTAAGACGGGACACATTTTAAACTGATGTAGGGGGCCGGGGGGGGGGGTAGTAGGACAGTGGCTCGCCAAAAAATTTGTTTGGTCACCCATGTAATCTAGCCCTAATCTGAAATTACCAGCCATTCCAAACACGTGTGTACCAACTTCGACTTCTTATTTAATACTGTTCAATGAAATTTCTTATTTGTAAAGCTCGCGTGGGACGGTGCTGCGAGTCAATTTCTGTACGGACTTTTATAATAAGACCTGATAATTATATTAGACTGATGCAACTGGGCCGCACCCACCTTTCGGCCTAGTATATCCTATTACAACCGAAGGTTGAGCCCATTCAATAAAATATACTTCCTACAACACCATGTTTTCAAAATAGATACACCGCTTCTTGTTAGATCAGCGAAGCTAAGCTGCATTGAGTTTCTGCAGGAACTGGATGGGTGACTATCCTCTGCATTCAGTGATTCGAATCCCACGAATAAAGCTGGAGAACCCCTTCGTCACGCGACTCACCTGTGCTGTTACAAAGAAGGATAATATTTTTTACAATTAATGCCTTTAATTAAAGTAACACTACATTTAAGTATCGTTTTGCCATTTAAAGTAGCTTCGTATCATTTCAAACGAACGTTCATTCCGCCAACCAGGTTGCCGTCCTTAAAACCATTTTGCATATGAATTTATTTCCCTTTAGTTGCTATGGTTACGCAAATATTATTTTTTATTTCGTCTCCTTACTTTATTGTTGTTTGTGGCGTCGTATTTGGCTTTAATATATCTGCGTCTTCATAACCTTTATGTAAAGCTCTATCGAATGCGAAGGCGACATCTGGCATGAAATGTGGTCATTTTTATCTTCAATTTTAGTCACTATCTTTCTCTTCTTGAAATATATATTTCCATTATCTCTTTCTGTAAATTATTTGATTAATAATTTCTCTCAGAAATTTTGATACAGTTGTTTTATGCAAAATAAAATATAGAAAAGAACATAAACGGTTCATAAACTGACTTCACATAAATCTGATAGATTTTTATTAAATATGTTTATGAATAGCTTTATGCAAATAAAAACCCATAAAAACCTAATTTCAAAGGAAATATGTTTGAAAATGAAAGTGAAAATGAAAAAAGGTTATTGGCAAATCCTAGAGGGCCTAGTCCATATGACAAATCTATACTATAATAAGAGAGCTGTCTGTCTGTCTGTCTGTCTGTCTGTCCGTCCGTCACACTTTCAGAAATTGTGAGAAAAAATTGAGAAAAAAATTCAGAAATTGTAAAAAAAATTCAGAAATTGTATTACGGGCGGCAATGTGAAGCTCAAGATTTTCATGACCGTGTTCTTTTCTGTAGTTTAGCAATGGGGGAAGGGTGAGGGTGGGGGAAGGGTGGGAGTGGGGGGAAGGGTGAGGGTGGGGGTAATGGGGGATGGGTGTGGGGATGGGGGTTAGCCCCCAAGTTGTATGAATGGGGGTGAGGAGGTTTTGGGAGATACCAGATTCAGAAATGTTGACACAATGTGAAGCTCAAAATTTTCACGGCTGGGTTCTTTTTTTTGTAGTTTAGCCTGTCTAACCGTCAGCGAAGTGACGGGAACTGTACTAGTATTAATAACACGAACTGACAATAGAATACGATTAAAATTCAAATACTAAGCATAGAAATACAATTAATGAGAAATACTACAGTAATGTCTAAGTTAAATGGAGCTACAGACAGACGTTATCAAACTATGAATTCCATAGCTTAGACGTTTTAGAAGACACGGTAATGAATAGCTTGGATAATCGGGTTGGTTGATTTTTAATATTTATCGTCATATCAAGCTTTAAACCTTAGTTTCGCTTCCGTTTGAATTCTTTATTCTGACTAAAGTCAATCTTATTAGCCCACCTTAGACCTACAGCTTAACGTGGAATCCGAACGACGACCTACCACAAGTGGTCAGAAATTACAAAATCCTCGTCTGGACTCGATCTCACGACCTCCCGATCAGCAGAGCAGCCCAGCGTCTTCACCACTAGGCTACCCAGAATCCCATTTATCTACCACCATATACAGTATATATATATATATATATATATATATATATATATATTATATATATATATATATATATATATATATATATATATACAACTTTACTGATAGGTTTGTATGAAATCTCAATTTTATGCTAAAAAGGAGAGCCGTTTCGGAATATATAGACTCCCATCTTCAGTGCAATAAAACTTTAAAAAAATATTTACATTAACAAAATTAAGTACATCATCTTAATAAAAACAGTTAATTAACAGGTGTGTAGAGTGAGAATTAAAGTTAAATTTATTAACAATGAGAGTAATGATTGCCAAAACTGAAATTAATAAAGTAAACAAGGATAAATTTTCGTGTAGTTTTGGTTTCAGAACATTGCAACTTATTAAAATATATCAGCAGCCAAACACATTGAACGCTGTAACTTTTTTTAAAGTAATTAGAAACAGAATAAAATAAATCGTTAGTTAGTTGGTTGGTTAGTTGCTCTGTTTTACATCCTTCGCTCTCAATGACCGCAGTCATTGAGAGATAAGTTGTTTTAAAATATGAAATAGACTGGAGAATATGGAGATCTGTTAGTTGGTTGCTCGTGTTGGTATCCATTATTATAAATGAGAGAGGGTTTAAAAGTGGGTTGGATGAGCAGCAACGTTCTTTTATGCTTAATTTTGACGGTTTGTTTAAGGGCCATGCATGAGATGCGGCTCTAAATACCACAATGCTCATCCACTCTTAATTTACATTGAAGGCAGGTACTGCCGATGTAATTTGAATGACAGCGAATGCAATTACAAGAATAAATAGTCGATGAATCAAGGACAATCGAAAGTTTTTCTTTTCTATTAAGATAAGAGTTTAAACTGTGGCTGTTTGCGGAAACAAGACGGAATGCGGTTCGGAGGTACAGGCAGGTCAGGAAAGAACGGAGACTCAAGATAGCCTTAATGGGGGAAAGGTAAAATATTGTACGTTTTTTTTTGTTTTATTTTTTACGGTGGGGATACTAAGGGAGGGCTGATGAATTTTGCTGAGAAAATTTCCAACCTGCTGTTGGAAGAGATATTGTGAGATAAATGTTTTGTGAACATTTTGGAGAAATGTGATTTCTTGATGGAAGTGTTAGTTGGCGCTCAAATGGAAAGAGCAGTAAATTAAATTTTTATACAACTGATTTTGTATATAATGGATATATAGCTGAGGCAGTTGATGTCAAAACCAGTGTAAGTGGGGTGGAGAAGTGAAGAGTGGAATCATCGTCATAGGAGTGAATAGGATAGGAACTGCAAATTAAAAGATCATTAATAAATAAAAGGAAAAGAGTGGGTGACAAGACAGAACCTTAAGGAACACCACTATTGATAGCTTCAGGAGAAGAACAGTGGCATTTACAGCCGCAGTTATAGATCGGCCAGAAAGGAAATTAGAGATGAAGGCACAGAAGAAGGATAGAAACCGAATGAGGGCAGGTTGGAAATTAAAGATTTGTGTCAGACTCTATCAAAAGCTTTTGATATGTCAAGCGCAATAGCAAAAGTTTCGCAGAAATCCCGAAAGGAGGATGACCAAGAGTCAGAGAGATATGTAAGAAGATCGCCAGTAGAGCGTCACTTGCGGAACCCATACTGACGATCTGAAAGATTGTGAAAAGAAAGGTGTTTAAGGATCTTCCTGTTAAGGATAGACTCAAAAACTTTGGAACGGCAAGAAATCAGAGCAATTGGATTATAGTTGGAGGGTTGAGAGCGGTCACCCTTCTTTGGGACAGGCTGAATGAAAGCGAACTTTCAGCGGGAAGGAAAAGTACCAGCTGAGAGACAAAAACGAAAGAGTTTGCCTAAGCAGGGTGTCAGCACAGAAGAACAGTTCTTAAGAACAATAGGAGGAACACCATCACGAGCGTACGCCTTCCTAGAGTTGAACCCAGATGCAGCATAAAAAACATCTTTGGAAGATATTCTAATTTCAGACATAATAAAGTCAGAGGGAGGAAGAGATGGAGGAGCAGCACCAGAATCATCCATAGTTGAGTTGGAAGCGAAAGTTTGAGCGAAGAGTTCACTTTGTCAAGAGAAGAGACGGCAACTGAGCCATCAGAATGGAAAAGAGGAGGGAAAGAAGAGGAAGTAAAGTTGTTGAAGAGGTCCTTAGCTAGATAGCAGAAAGAGCGAGAAGAATTAGAATTGGATTGGTTTTCATATTTTTGTCGGATGAAGGAATTTTTGGCGAGTCGAAGAACAGATTTTGCACGATTCGGGACAGAAATATAAGCTGAGTGAGAGTCAGCAGTTGGATAGCGACAGTACCTTCTGAGGGCCTCCTTTCTGTTGCGGATAACATTAGAACAAGTAAAGTTAAACAAAATTTTTTTGCATTAGTAATAGGAATAGAATATGGAATGTACGCCTCTATACCCGAGAGAATCACCTATGTGATGCGCTCAGTACACTCCGAAAGGCCCCAACTAGTACACTCCGAAGGGCCCCAGCCACGGAAGCAGTAATCATTCCATGGGAAATCACAGAAGTACTGCCTAAAGGCCTCCCAATTAGCAGCGCCAAAGTGTCAAAGGCGCCTCCTCTTGGGAGGATCCAAAGGCCGAATTGGTGCGATAGGACAGGAAACAGATATAAGATTGTGGTCGGAGGAGCCCAAAGGAGAAAAAAGTTTGACAGAGTAAAAAGGATGAGAGGTAAGAAATAAACCCAGAATGTTGGGGCTATCTCCAAGGCGATCGCGGATATGAGTAGGTGCTGTACAATCTGCTCTAGGTCATTTAGCAGATCCAGTCCGGCTGCCCGGGTCTGCGTTCTCGGTATCAGCAGCGGGGGAGCCAGAAGTGGGTACCTTTATGGTCCCTTCCCCAGGGGACTCCGAGGCTCTTGAAGTTGATGACATTTTCTTTGAATTTTGAAAAGATTATGTAGTGTGTAAAATGCGTGTGTATGTAGTGAGGAATAGGGAGAGAAATATGTGTTTGAGAGCATGCTGGACTGCTCACAGGTAGACGCGACACGGAAAAGATCAGCTAAGGAGGACAGTGACAGTGCTAACGGGAGTTCCACCACTCCCTGTCGCATACACACACACACACACACACACACATATATATATATATATGTATGATATGTGCCGAAGACACTATATGAGTGTTAGTAACACAGCTGCGATGAAAGATATAAGAATGATGATTAGCAAAGGTGATAACTTTCAAATGTTTATTTTAGCATGTAAAAATGCCCACTGGGTTAAGCTCTGACCACAAAAAAAAAAAAAGCATTTGGTGCGAGGGGGGTGCAGGTTAGAGACCTGCACGGGTACGGGTAAGCCCGTGGGCCCGTGTCCGGCCCGTCCCACGGGCGGCCGAATCATGTTTATAAAAGTTCGGGCGGGTACGGGCGGGCCGAATCATGTTTATAAAAGTTAGCGGGCGGGCACGGGCGGGCCGAATCATGCTTATAAAAAGCATGCAACGCCGCAGCGGGTGAGGCAGCGAGGCAAGGCAGGAACTGGAGCCGCGGAGCGCATGCGCCATGCATGCGTGCCTGCGTGGGACATGCAAACGACGAACAACATCCATGCCTGTGTTTTGGTTGTTAATTATGAATTTTATTACCTCTGCCAAGGAAGTTATGTTTTCACCCGCAACGTATAAATAACGTATATATAACGACGTGCAAAAATATGAGAAATAACTTAGAAATTAAACATTGGAAATTAGAGTATTCGTATCGTACGCCCGGCACCACGTGACCAAAGCCAACCTGACCAGCTGACCTGACCTTACCGAGGCTAAGTAGCCTATGTTTCCCTGCTGTATACAGTCACAGTGTATAGCAAAACTAGAACTTATCGTACAGCGATACTGACCTAATTTCAATAATTACCATAATAACAATGAATATGAGAATAAGGACAATAGATAGTAATAATAATGAATTTTTTTTGGCTAATGATATAGGTGGGTGATTTTCGCTTTTCGATACGTCTTACGCTTATGGTTTTGCAAATGAGATCGAGTAAGATGCCGACCAGCGCGGCAGCGCTATTTACGATTGCATAATGTTTAACACATGTTAGCTACATTACATTGCCACAGTATATGTTGATTATGCGTATTTAAAATATATATAAACATTTTCTTTTCTAAAGTTTTTGATTTTGTTTGAACGATGATAAGAAATTTTTTGAACATAAGTATTTGCTGGAACTAACTGACATTTTTTCAGTTATGCTACTATAATGCTAGCCTCTCTCGCCTCTGGCTGTAGTCGCTGCACCCTTTTGTACAAATAGAATTTGTTCGTGATGGTCTGACCATTTCTGCGTAATTAGTGCATACTGTACGACAAATACTTGTCTTAATTACCTTAATTGTTTATTAGTAGATGTGCTTTCTAGTTTCTATCCTATATTTAGTATGTTATACATTTTATTAAATTAAAATTGTCCCCAAAATGCAACATCCTATCAGTGAAGCAGTGATTAATTCAAAACTGCGTTCGGGGGAATTAATTCTACAGCCAGTTTCAAACAGAAAAAGCAAAGTATGGGATAATTTTGACTTAGTTATTGATAAGAACAGTAAAAAGGAACAAGGATTTGTTCAATGTAAAAAGTGCAAAAAAAAACTGACATATAGTGGTTCTAAAGGAGGCACTTCCCATCTCTCTCATCACAAATGTGGCACAAGTACTTCACAATCACAAAGCTCAGCTTCATTTTTCAAAAAGAAAGTACAAGTGACAATGAAGACCAAACAAGAAATGCTAGATGCATGTGTCAACTTTTGTGCTAAAGACATAAGACCATTTGAAACTTTAAAAGGTGAAGGCTTCCTAAATCTTGCACAAAAACTTATTGCAGTTGGCGCGTCTTATGGTAATATTGACGTAAATGAGGTTATTTCCCATCCAACCACTACTTCTAGGCATGTAGCTGAAACTGCAGTAACTGTACGTCAAAAGATTTATCCAAAGATCAAAGAAGTTATGAGTAATTCATGCTGTGCAGCTACAACAGACTTGTGGACAGATGATTATAAAAAGATTTCGTATATTTCAATGACTGTTCATTATATTGATGATGATTGGACACTGGTAAATAAAGTTATGTTTACGTCCAGTTTTCATGAGGAACGTAAAACTGGTGAAAACATAAAAAAGGAAATAACAAGAAGATTTGCAAAGCTAGGCTTTGAAGATGACTTAGTGCAGAAACTAACTTTCGTAACAGACCAAGGAGCAAACATAGTAAAAGCGCTGCAGAATTATAACAGACTTAGTTGCTTATCTCACATTATAAATACAATTCTTCGTCATACATTCAATGAAGATTATTTGGAAAAATATGCCCCAGAAATTCAAAAGGTTATACTGCAGTCGAAAGCTCTTGTCACTTTCTTGAAACAAAGTGGATTAGTAAGCAAATTGAGACATACTGTTCGTCAAGAAGTAGAAACAAGATGGAATTCGAAGCTTGCTATGCTAGAGTCGATTCTAGATCAATATAGTAGCATCGAGGATTTGATGGAAGAAAGAAATTTGAACCACTTAGAGAACATTTCAAAAGGCAGTCTTGAAGAGTTAGTATGTTTTCTGAAGCCATTTAAAGATGCCAGTGATACGCTAGAAAGTGAAAAATCTCCAACTCTACAGCTAATATTGCTTTATCACTTGAAACTTCTTAAACATTTGAACGTTTCTGAAAATGACACAATAAATATAAAAACCTTGAAAGAACGTGCAAAAGAATTTCTTCATGCTAAATATAAAGTGTTGCCTATTCATAAAATTTCTCTATTTCTATGGCCTAAATTTCGTCAGCTTAGAATGCTAACTGACATTGAGCGTGCAGAAGTGCTAACAAGTATTCGTGAGCAAATTCATGTTGACCTTATGGACAATGAGAAAGTAACTGATGAGCCTGAAAGAGCTTGTTCATCTCCGAAAAGTAAAGACTTCAGAATTTGATGAATGGGAAGACATACGATGTCATAATGAGGAATCCCAAAGTTCGGTTTCTTGTAAAGAACTTGAGCAGTACATGAGCTACAAAATTGATGAGGAAAGTGATGTTCTTCAGTTTTGGAAAACTCACGAATCAATGTTCCCATTGCTTGCTAAACTGGCTAGGAAATACTTAAATATTCCTGCATCCAGTGCATCCAGCGAAAGGAACTTTAGTACTGCAGGGAATTACACTTGCACAGAGGAGAACTAATTTAAAAGAAGAAAATGTCGACGATCTTTTGTTTCTGCATTGCAATTTGGAATTTTAAAACCTCCATCATTCAGTGAGTACAAAATTAAATAATTTTACTATCTATTTAATTTTCATAGGTATATTTTTGAAAGAAGTACTTAAGTAATTATCAACAAAAATATTACTGGTTGTGCATATCTTAAACTTAAATACACAGGTTGGTTTAGGTTCCAAAACAAAATAAATCACGAGCCGCGGGTACGGGCGGGCCCCAAAGCATGAAAAAAATTACGGGTCGGGTACGGGCGGGCCCTAAAACATGAAAAAAAATTACGGGCCGGGTACGGGCGGGTTATATAAAAAGATTACGGGTACGGGCGGGTGCGGGCCGCAAAATATCGGCCCGTGCAGGTAATGGAAAAATTTCAGTGGAACAACTGGAACATGTATCTGACTAATTAAAGTTTTCGGGATACAAAACAAGCCTTTATAAGAAGCCCATTGTTCCCTCGACACATAGCCACGATCAAGATGAGGTCACATCGCACCTTGAGTCGAAACTTTCCCTCACTGCTTCAAACAAGGCGTTTATTATTATTTTCGACCAGAGACAAGCGAACCTTGTACAGTACATCACAGCTCGCGCCTCTGAAGAAAATCACTAGTCGTAAGCAAGCCACCAACGTGTAACGCCCATTTTATTGCCCTTCGTTGGACATATTTTACCATTCCTATTTTAACCGTAAACACTCAGATTCCATCATTTGATCATTGTACTTCATAGAATAAAGTGCAGTATAATAAAATTAATTAATTATTCAATTCACTCATTTATTTTGTGTACCTGTATTCGCTCTACCGTAATCTTTTGTGACATTTTATAATTTATTGTTTATTAAAGGAAGAAGTTTCATTCTGTTAATCTCCTCATTCCAACAACATTTATTATTGTCGGCGAGATGATGATATTCTTCGTTACACCATCTCCGACGTTTAAGATATTCTCAGCATGTCGCTTCCTCGCATCGACAAGGAAGTTTATACTGCTGACGTCCACGGTTCTTCTTTCCACTGTACTTTATCTGATTGCGAGTTTCCGGAACACACTTTATACCCTTTCTCAATGACGTCCTCTCTTTTTCAGTCCGTTGAGAGAAGGGAATGCTTTTCTCTCGATGAAGGATATAAAATAACGCATTACCTTTGTCAGTCTTTATTTCATAAAGCTAGAATCACTTTTAAAATATTAGATTTCTTTTACAATAAAGAGTAATTAGAAAATCAAATCTTTAACACACTTGTTTAGAGAATTGTAAAACGAAAAAAGAAGGACCTCAGCCGAGACCAGCTGCCCCAAGGGCGAAACACCGAGTGGTCTCACTGACTCTCTCCAGGTGTTTTTTTTTTCTCTTTGTCCTGGAGAAACCCCCATGGTGCCACATTTACAAAAGATTCTTAAGGTTGCAAAGGTTATCTGACAATATTAAAAAAAAAGAATTTATATAATTGTAGTTTTTACACTTAACTCCTTTATGTGATTTATTTTAGCCGAAAAGAACACTTAGAATTTAGGAATCTTTGTTTAAGATTATAGATTTGGCAACACTGGAGTCATTCGGGTTAGGAAAGGATGCCAGACAATCCATTGGCATTGAGACACTTTATACAATATTAAAAATTTAACGGATTTATATTTTAATTTAATATCTTTTAAAGATATTAATATCTTTAAATACCTTTTAAATAATATCATTTAAATGATTAATACTTTAATTTATACAAACAGAATAATATCTTTAAGTTTTGACATAAATTTATTTTCCTCTGGAAACCCTTTTTAACATTTATTATTTTAACTATTTGTAAGGTTGTAAGGTAAGGTAAAGTGTCCTCGAGCTCCGAGCAAACATTCATTTAAATAATCTAATTAACACTTATATTATAGGGTCTACTGTCAATGGGGCATTTGCATCATATCTTTGAGACAATACATGTGCAGGACATATAAATAAATATCACGACGTGATTGCAATGTAAAAATGCAATCACACGATGTGATTGCACGTAATAAAGCATATTTATTCATTCCATGATCCAAAGCTAGTTTGTTGAGTTCCTTCACGCAGAGTGAAGTTGAAACATTACATCTTTTAAATTATGTTTAAAATGAACTTAATTTGAACTCATCTTTATGAACAGTGACACACACCACTCTTTACTTCATATTAGATCTCTTCTTAACTACTTCGCTGAGTAAAAAACTCACCCTTTTAATACTGTATAACTTACTTACGTAAATAAATGCTAACTAAAATGCAGTCTCTCTTTTATCACCTCCTACAATATATATATATATATATATGTGTGTGTGTGTGTGTGTGTGTGTGCTATTAATCTTATTTCCCTTCCTTCCGTAGGAAATCTTATTGGTGAGTGAATCTGTTTTCAATTTTATTGCTTCCCCTTCGACTCCTTTCGCCTCTCCTCTCGCGTCCCTTTGCATCATTTACCCTCCTTTCCCCTCTGTCCTTCAAAGCATTTTCTGTATTAAAAGATTAAGTTGAAAGAGGGGAAGATGACACGACGCAGCGTCAATATTCTCTCTTCATTGACCAATCAGAGGGGTCCATTTCGATATAGGACGAAATTATTGACCAATCAGAGGTTATTGTTTTCGGAATGCCAAAGCCAATCAAATTTTATTTAAACGTTTGTTAATATCAGTTTGCTTTTTTTTTTTTCATTCTCGTTTGCAACATTTTTTTTTTTCTTAATTTTCTTTTGTAAAAATTTGCCAACAGATTTCTAAATAATTTTCAAAGTACATTTAAAACACACACACACACACACACATATATATATATATATATATATATATATATATATATATATATATATAATTTTCTTTTGGTCTCTGATCTTGACCTTGAAAGATGTTATGAGGTTTGAGTTTTTAGGAATGTGAAGTTAGGGCAAGTTAGGTCAATTCACGCATTGCAATGCGAGTTTTGACCTTGAGTAAACTTTACAGTGTTGACTCCTTTCTGGGCTTTAGTTTGAGTTCCTGTTTCGAAGAAGGAATGAAACGTCATATCGTCATACGAGAGTCGCCGTTTTTTTTTTTTTTTTTGACTTTTGACTTACGACTTATAAAAAAAGCCTTATAAAAAAATTTATGACCTATACTTCGAGTCCCAGGTAACGACTGGATTCTGCTAATCACTGATTTAGCCTAATTTCGTGGCACTAGTATGCCCGTATCGTTGCCAGACGTACGCATATATATTCACACGCATACGAAACATTTGGGCCGGGTATGAAGCAGTTTTATTTTAATAATGTAGTCCAAAGCTGTAATACCCGAAAACAAAGTACTTATACGCAGTATACCATATGGAAATTTTCTTAGAATACGATTATTTTTAAGCTCATGTAAGCTGATTGGTTTAATGAGGAAAATTTGACGATGCTGGGGTGTGCCTTAGATTTTGCTTTTGTGTTTTAGCGTCCACAGAATATCCCTTCGACGGAATAGCTACCAGTCCATCTGATTGGTCAGTTGAGATCATGTGATTCGTGAAATGAAAGAGTTCAAGATTTTTATACCTTACTCTAATAAGCCCATACCAATTTTCTGGATGAGTAATCGTTCCGACAGGACCTAAACTGGAAATCGCGGAAGTGGCTAAACAAACTTGCGCAAACACCTAACCTAGCGCGACCTAACGTCATTTTCTCCACTTGAAAATTACTCAACAAAACCCTGACAGTGGATTTCGCCGTGTGGCGTTCCGAGGACAAAACGTTTCCAACTCTCCAAATTATCGACGATTCTTTGAAATATTATCCACATATTTTATATTTGGTCTAACGGAGCGATTCCTCGTCGAGAAAATGGGTATAGATCCAGCTAAACGGGTATAAGGGACCTATACCCATTTGGTCGGCAAAACATTGTATTAATACTCTATAACCTGACCTAGCTTAACCTATGCTAACCTAGCTTACTCTAACCCACAATAACTTCTCGATTAAATGTCACGTGGAGAGAATGACAAAGGAAAGGAAATTTTACGATATGTTTAGTATGTAATATATGTTTATGTCCAGGACTCGTCAATGAACTTGAGAGATGGAACAGTATTGTCGACGAAACGCCATACAGCGAAATCCAATGTCGAGATTTTGTCAGAGAGAAAGATTGAGGTTAGCGGGCTAACGACATCTGATCAACTTGACATAAAATTGACAATTTATTGTAGGTTAGGTTAAGCTTTTAAGCTGTCGATGTTATCTCTTGTCGACCAAATGGGTATAGGTCCGAGGTTAGCCTAACTCTAATGAGACACTTTTATTTATTAGAAATATGACACGAGGGGAGAAAACATTGAATTTGGGCCGCACCCATTGTTTCACACACACACACTTTCCATCCTTTACATTCATCAACACTACAAATTTCACCCAGGTTAACGTAGCCTTTGTTTAGCTTACCCTAAACTGGAGCTTTTTCCAGTGGAAAAAAAGTTGTTTTTATTTGTTTTAATGAAAACCAACCAAACCGGGTATAAGCTAATCTAACGAATGGGTAAGGTTGAAAATATGGCTCGTCAGTTTGTGTCGAGACTATTTTATGCAGTGTATCCACTTTTCATTTTCGCTCTACCCTACAACCAATGCAAAATTACTCTATTTGAGTTGGAATTACCCTACACCATTTACACCTACCCTTCATGAATACAGTTATGTAGTTATTTGTAACTATACATATTGCGCGGTGTATTAATATATTAATATTTGTTTCAACATAGATTTTATTTGCGTTCTCAATTCATCCACCCAATAATTATATTGGGAAGGTTGGTATGAGAAAACTATTATAATTAAAGCTTACCTTGAAACATATTTTCCTTTTTCGTACCATTTCATAAGAAGCTAAATAAATTACTGCTTTTAGTGACTATGCATTTTTAAAAAACCTCTTTTAGGACCTTTTCCAGTTTGTGTACCGTTTTTCATATAATTTATTTTTGAGAATATTTTTGTTAAAACTAACGAAAATATCACGACTTAACCTAACCAATTATCAAGAGCGTACAGTTGATCTATTAGTAAATAGTAAATACTATTCCAGAAACAAACAATGTTATAATTAATAATAGATCAACTGTACGCCCTTGATAAATAATTGGTTAGGTTAAGTCGTGATATTTTCGTTAGTTTTAACAAAAATATTCTCAAAAATAAATTATATGAAAAACGGTACACAAACTGGAAAAGGTCCCTCTTTTATTTCAAGGGCACCAAGTTGAATTCATTTTCGTAGTTGACTCATTGCTAAGAAAAGGGTGCATCCAGGTTCAAGAATTTAAAATTATTTTAATTAAAAACATATTTAATTTACTTTCATATTGATTTATACACTCATTGAAATAAAGATAAATGGAGGATAAGTGTAAAATTCAATTACTTCATAATTTAATTAGAAATATTTGAAAATAAACTTTTCTTTTGTCATGCGAATATTTTCATTTACGAGAAACTGCATTTAGAGAAAAGACCCTACGTTATAACGTCCAAGCTGGTCAACCTGGATGTCACCTCACACTTCATAGATATTCCTATTGAATATTTCTCCATTTATTTAACTGTAATAAACTCTCTAAGACCATATAACCTTTCCTATACCGACTGATACATTCCTCTTCATGATCCGACTTTGTGTTAACTCCAACTACTTAACCTTCATTAATGAATATTACCTCCAAGCTTTCGGTGTTGATAAAAAAAATCTCTCTCTTAGTGGAAGAATTTTAGGATATATATTCAATCGACCTATCAAATTAGCAGGAAGTCGAAACTTGGTACACTTGTAAACTGAACCCTACTGATGAATATATTAAAAGTCCCAACAAATCCAAGTTGTGCTCCAGCCGCCATCTTGGAAAATGGCAGCCGAATTTCGATATTTTGGAAATAACTTCAGACCCGTAAAAGATACGAAAATTTACCAAGAGAGCAAAATCATTCTACATAAAAAGGCAAACATTTTCTGTTCCAACTTTGTTTTGTACGATGAAAAATAAAAAAGTTACGCAAAATACAAAATTCCTTTATTCTATGAATCAGTGCAGACATGACGTTCAAACTTGGTTAATGGGTAGAAATTCGAATATTTTGTTGCAATTTATTATTTCAGAACCATGACAGTTTGTTTTTTATAGGTAGTTTGGTAAAAAAGTAAAGCACAACAGAAAGAGCTAGAGAAAAATACTGTAATGTAATTTTTTTGATGACGGGTAGGAGCTAAGTTATCGGTTTGGAGTAACATTATTTAAAACAGTTATTTTATTCCTTCATTAGACATCTAAGTATTGAAAATGGAAATAATTATGAATGCTATTCTCAATACATACATTACTAATATATTTTATGTAAAATATAACATGCATTTTTCCTTATCTTGTATACTGAAGAAAAATGTAACATAGGAAGAATTTTCATGTATTGATGATGACCATGATGTTCAGACAGGTTTTATGGATTGAACATAAAATAACATCTTATTGAATGGTCACAGTAATCCTTAGACACTTGGGAACATCACTATAGCTAACTATAATCGTCTGTTGTTACCTAAAATGAAAATGTAGTAATCTAAGTCTTGGAGTGCAACGCAGTAATACAGTATATAGCTTTAACACTAAGGCACTGTGTGACATCTCTAATGTTGAATAAAGTCATCTAACATGAGCTAGGAAATAAAATGTAATTGTGTCTCCCTGTTTTAAGTATAATTTTCTAATTACTACGCAAAAATAAGCTAGATTGTACATTTATTGCATTATGTGTAGTGTCATATTGCAACACACTCAGTTATCAGTTGTCTAGTAGCGTTTCAACATAAGAGTTCTCGCAGGTAGTTCCTTCACATCCTCCACACATCGCTGAGCACAGCAAACCAAACTGTATGCACTTGCATCTCTTGGTGCATCCTAGCTTGCAGTTACATGAAATGAGGTTAAGAAGTTGTGATGGAGCGGCTTCCTTGGTAGTAGGGACAGGCCTCAGTGATTTCCCTGTCATGGACCATCCCCACTCTGTTGGCTCCAGGCAGTTTCCTAACCATTCTTGGACCTGCAAGTACACTCTGTATGAGTGTTGCTCTGCTGCTGCACTGGTCGGAGGTAGGGATGCTAGTTGAAAAGATGTATCTAACTTCTTTTTTGCTACTATGCGATTATACATGAAGTATCTTAGCTCATCCAAGGACTTTGATTTTGATCCGTACATTTTTAAGAGGAACTTTTCCCCAGCAGCTTTGATATCTTCTTTACTGGCATCCTTTTGGTTAAATATTTTCATTTCTTCTCTCATTTCTGTATGGTTCTGTAGAAGTTGGAGACCTCTAACTTTTCCTTTTTTATACAAAGCTGATGTGGTATCGCATCCAGTCATGGCGTGAGCAGATAGCAAAACTTCACAAGCCTTCCCCATGTTTTTTTTCTCACTTTGGATGCTGAAAATACGGGGTGTGCTGTTTGATTTCCCTGGTTTGAGAAACCAAATTTCAAAGTCTTCATGGGCTAGAGCAGTTAGAAGCACTAGAAGATCCGTATCCTGGCCAACAACTACTGTTTGATTTTTGTGTTTAGCTTGATCTAGAGCAGCCTTAACAATAACAGTATCTGCATCACTCTCCGCCTGAACAACAGAATAACCTTTGATCTTCATACTAGACACAAGAGATGCAATCAGGGCCCGTTTGTTGTTTCTGTTAGCAAGAAAATCTGATTGTGGTATAGTGGTTGGTGTATTCTCATTAAATATGATATCTCTAGAAGTTCTTTTTGCTGCTCGTCGCTCTTGCTCGGCTGTCTTAGTGGTTTCTCTGTCAGGATAACCATCAAACACCACTGTACAGTTTTTACCGTAATTGCTCTCTACAGAGGTTGTATACAAGTCAAACAGCTGACCAAATGTAGCGGGTTTTGGCCAAACAACGCAATGAAGAAGGTTTCCTCCATCTAAAATGTAGTGAGGATTGGCTGGTAAAGCTAACATCTCGTTGTGCGACTGAAAAGCATTGATCAGAGAAGACTTTGTGCCTTTTCTTAACAATGTTGAGTCAAATAATGATGGAGGCACACTTGCCAGCTCATACTGAAAGTACCCTTTAACTTCTGTTTTGCTTATGTCCAAACATATCATTCTGTGGAAGAGTTCTTGTGGGGAATGCAGGATTACAGTTTTTTCTTTCATCTTTATTGTGCCAGATGACAGGTTAGACAAAGGAACTACTTTCTTCTTCCTTTGCAGTCGAATATCAGAGAAGCTATGACTTGAGAGTGCTTTCATTGTTTCTGTACCAATCTCTAGTGCCCTATCACATGTTATTGATGAATCTGCTATCAACCCATTTGAGAGGTTTACCAACTGTCCTGATAATTGACCAAATGGGTTATGTTCTTTTAGCCAGCAAACAAATGTCACAAAGTCGTTTAAATCTCTTGTTTGACGAGATGTTCCAGATTCTATGTTCTGATGACTAATTGTTACACTTATTCCTGCGAACTCTGATAACGTTCCAGTTATTTCACCACAAGCTGGAGCAGACAACACCCATCTCTGTAAAGTTGAATCTGTGATTCCCCGACCATGTGTAAGTCCACCTATTGCTTTAAAGCTACGCATTAAAACTTGCTCAATGCACATATCTGTTGACACACCAGACCAGAATCTGTCACTGCGCCTGATTGTGAAGTAACCATCTTTCGTGAATCTTTGGAAGTCCTCAGATGACATTTTGTTGGGCAAATCCTCCATCAAAGTTAGATACAGATGGGCACATTTTGCATAGTGTATATGACCTGCACTATGAAAGTAAGGAAGCATATATTTGACAGTTTCAATATGCAAATTCCAGTCTGCTGTTCGTTCTGCTCTTATAAACTGAAGGATAAGCATGACTTGCTGAAAATACTGAAGCCATAACTTAGGTGTTTTGCCTGAATTCTGCATATCTTTTTTGACTTTCTCAAACAGATTTATGTAGTTCTCAATAGCAACACACTCAAAAACATCTTCAGAAGTTAGTGCCTTTGCTGAATACTGTTTTGATATTTCACACAGTATGTTTTGTGATTCTTCAGCTTTTGAAGCCAATTCGTCATGAATGAGAGTAAAGAGTGCTGCAGCTGTTAGAATATGAGCACGTACGGCTCTGGCATATGAATGGCCTTTCATCATGTGGGGTACAGTCGCTTTTCCATAAACAGTTTGCCACAACTCCTCAATCCCACTACCACTCATTATATGTCCTACTGCTCCCATGTATGACATCAACAAATGAAAACCTCCTAAGCGAACAACTATTGAAGATACAAGACTAGCAACTGGTTCTGACTCAACAATATCTACAGACTTCAAGAACAAGGGTTGGTCAAAAGTAACTACACATGCCTGATTATGACTTTGGCTTTCTTTTGCGGCAAACATCAAAGCTGAGTAAAGGGTTGTCAGATTTCCTGGTTCTAGATTTATGAAAGGCACTGCCAGCACACGACTTACATTCCATGTTCCATTTGTAACTGCATATTTCATATAGCCATTCCAGCTTGGTAATTTATTTTGAACTTCACTAAATCCAGCCAACCACAGAACATCAAGTTTGAAACCTCTGCGAACTACATCTCCATCTTCATGTGTTATGTCACTTAAGATTATGCTCTTCAAACCTGATGTGGGAGGTTTTTTGTAAGGGATAATGGGTATTTGATTTGAAGTAGTGTCACATTTTTCACCAATATTACGTGCTAAAGGAGGGCATTTCGAGACAGAGTTTCCTGGAGTAACACACTTTATTCCTCCAAGTGCATGAAAGGTACCCAAACCATCCAGGGTTCTTGTGTTCACATCAGCATTATCAAAGACAAACTGTATAAATGCATCTGGTTGTACTGTTGACCGTGGGCTATTAACAGCACAATTTAGGAAGTTTGTGGCTTCTTTGTATGAAGAGCATGCACCCACAGCATGCAAAATGTCTATTAGATGTCTTGATCCATAATTGCGATATAGGTGTACAGAAAGTCCCAAATGCAGTGGAGATAGGAATGAACGTGGCCTCATAGCAGAAATTATCGAATGGTTGATAAAAGTTCTCTTGCGATCTATACTTTCAGGTGTAGGTTGAGTTTTAGTTGAAATAAGAATCTCAGTGAAAGCTGTAAGTGTCGGGGGAACTAAAGTCTGACCCTCAGCCTTCATGTCATCAATGTCTGGGTACATGCTACAATCATACACTGTTTTACAAATGTCTTCTTTGATGATTTTTGCAGCTGTTTCAACAATACGTAATCGTTCACTAGTCTCATCTGTCTTCTTGTTTTCATACCATTGTTCTGTTAAAATCCTCCGTCCTGTGTGAGTGAAGCTAAATATGTTATGTCGGGAATGCAGATCTGTACAGATTATGCTTGACTTGTAGTGTGAAAGGAACTTACACTTAAGCCAGTGGTCACTGTAAAGGTCTTCTTTTTGTGCACCAGAAACTTCCATCATAATATCTTTCAGCTCACTCAAACTGTACTGACACTCATCATTACTTTCAATGTATTCCAAAAGTTTTTTGAAAGCAGACGAAGCTACTGATTCTTCTGGACGTCCTGCTGAATCTCTTTGTGCAATGCGCTTGAATGTGCTGTAACATACAAAGTGATAACGACCTTCTTCTGCTACTAAATCAATGGAATTTGCAATACGTGAATATACTTCCTGCCCCCAACTATCACTGCGCTGTTCACAAATTGAAATAATTTTTTCTCGAAATTCAAGAGTAGCCACATTATATACAGTGAGGCGTCTATTTTTTGAATGTTTTGTGTCAGGTAAACTTGCTTTCTCTCCACAAAATATACAGTCACTTAGAAAGTTAAATGTCTTTATTTCTGAACGAAGAACTCTGTTGGCTTGTGAAGTTGATTGTTCTGAAGGTTCCTTATTGACAGCAGCTATACTGTGCTTTCTTGTGTAGTTTCTCCGACAGATTTTGTGTACTGGTACACTCTTCAGTTCCTGAAATGTCTTGTATTTATCATCTCCTCTATCTTTGCTTGCTTGAATCAGAGTCTTGATCCCTCTTTCCACAAATACCCCGCTTCCCACATCGATCTCTTCTGCACATATCAAGCACTTCATCTTGACTCATCAATAGCGTCCATTACCTGAAAAGAAAAGAAAAATATTAGTTCGTCTGTCATTCACTTTGAACTATTACTTCGGTATATTAACTCATAACCTCCGATTGAGTGAATAAATGTTACAGATGAATCCGTAGATATAATCATAATTAAGAGTATTTATTAGAAGTAGAATATAGGAAATTAGGGACAGAGTTGCCCATATCTGCTAGAAACAAGAAAATGTATTGGTATAAATATTTAGAAAACCAGGTACTGTCACAATTTATATTTCTACTAGCTCGTTCCTGTGAAATATTTTTTCACAAAATCACCCATACAAAGTAAGAGAGGTTTCTGAAAATAGGCAGTCATAACAAAACATTCGCTTTTTTTACCTACAAACCCAGTTTGAACGTCGTGTCCGCATTGATTCATAGAATGAAAAATCTTTGGTTTTGCATAACTTTTTTATTTTTCATCGTACAAAACAAAGTTGGGAACAGAAAATGTTTGTCTTTTTATGTAGAATGATATTGCTCTCTTGGTAAATTTTCGTATCTTTTACGGTTCTAAAGTTATTTCCAAAAAACCGAAATTCGGCCGCCATTTTCCAAGATGGCGGCTGGAGCACAACTTGGATTTGTTGGGACTTTTAATATATTCATCAGTAGGGTTCAGTTTACAAGTGTACCAAGTTTCGACTTCCTGCTAATTTGTTAGGTCGATTTTCCTAAAATTCCTCTACTACTACTGTTCTTGCCCCACTTAATACACGGAGCACATTTCGAATCTTGTCTCGTTCCCTTTCTGCCTTACAATGAACTCTTAGGTTGCTTACAATGACGACATCTTTGCCTCATGGCCAAATCGGAATTGTAACGGAATGACGCCAAAAAATGTTTGTCACTTTCTTAGAAGACTCTGCCTACGGAAGCCGGGCATGTATGTCTCGCAATAACGTGTATTCAGACAATGATGGGTTACAGATTATGAATTGTCCAATCAGGAACTGTTTCATTTCTTCCAAATGCTAACCAAGCAGATGAAGGAAAATATTTTTACATCTTAAATCCAGTCCTATTTCGTTAAAATACATTATATGTACAATGACCGGTGTCGTAAAATGTCTTTGAGCTCTATTTACTTTTCTTTACTGTGCGTTATTTTCACTCTTAATACTTATTTTACACTCCTTTTCTAGACTTTATACGAGGTAGCCGGGTAGAGGGGCCGGTTCTCGACTGAGACATGGAGCCTGCAGCCGATATTTTCCTTGAACAAAGCGAGGGAGTGGGAAATGACGACGATTATCACTATTTACTGGTTTATTTTAATTAGGACAGTACTGTAATAATAACGGGGGAAAGCGAATGTAAATTTATAATTTAATACTGGATCGTGGAGAGATCTTCTACTAAACTTTAAATCACAATTACATCTTAACTAAACAAAACACTCCTTTTCATAACAGACCGAGCTCGAGACTGTCTAATGCCTATGCCTCTGCCTCAGCGCATTTTCGATTTCGAATCTCCCCTCCATGATACCAACTAGTATTTTATATTTTAAACAATTTTATTTTACATACGTTAATTTTATACAATTAAATCAGTTTACTACACTCCAGAAAAACATTATCACTTTACTACACTCCTAAAAACATTAGGAAATTTCCTATTTAAAAACAATACACGGCCTCGGATAACGAAAACTTTGACTCTTTCCTTGTTTAACTCAACACTGAATAGCTAGTCTTTCCCCATTAGTTTCCTTCACCGTTGAATGAGAAAACTCTTCATTACTTCCCTTTCTTGACGTTGAATTCACCGAAGATGTTCATCCTTCTATTTCATTGTCTATCTGAAGCCAACACACGTAGAAATTTACATTCATTATTTTCTCGCGCTTGATCCAATGTCCGACTATATATAATCTGTCTAAGCTCCAAATATAATCTAAATAATTTCATGCAATAGATTTCGAGCAGAAAATTTTAAGGCAGTGAGGCCTCAACATTTATTTTAAGCTCACGAGTCACTTGGATTGTCGTGAAATGAATAAATGATGCAAACCCACAAGGAAAAAGAAAAAAATATTTCAAGACCTTTCGTGTATTGCTGAATACACGAAAGGCCTTGGAATAATTTTTTCTCTTTCCTTGTGGATTTGCATCATACCTTTCCACCTTTCAAATGTTTCGTGCGATGATTCATCATTTCACGAAGGTCAAGTTTGTCGCCCCTCCTTTCGAGTTGGCCTGGTGAAGTAGAGAGTTGGTTTCTTTTGCTCTCCACCTCACATAACCAGGTACGCCCGGCTCATCTGGGATTGTTCTCAGCCAGGCGTCTAATCTTCTTTTGAAGATATCTACCGCAATACCACTCGTGTTTCTTAGTTCCTTGAGCAGCTGGTTAAACAGTCTTGGTCCTCTCACAACAAATGTATTTTTCTTCAGGGTTGAGGATGTTTTCTGTCTAGCCTTTAATTTGAGAACACGACACATTCTTCCTTTTCTACTTTCCACTGTTGTTTGGGGGTTATAAGATTCAGAGTAAGGTTAAGGCTAGTTCCTCCATTATTTTCCAAGTGTAAATAATGGTGTACCTCTCTTCTTTCCAGTGAATATAAGTTTAATTCATGTAACTTTTCCCAGTAATTTAGTTCTTTGCATCCATTGCTCTTGGCTGTGAAGCTTTTCTGAATCCCTTCTAGCTGACTAATATCTTCTATTTATATGGAGATGTTAGGACCGAGCAGTATTCCAACTTGGATATCATCAGTGTTTTCAGTAGATGAATCATTGTACTCCTATCCCTTCGTTTAAAGGTTCTCAGTATCTGTTCAGTTATTCATTTTGCTCTGTTTACTGCTATCTTATTTTGCGTTTCAAATTTAATGTCATCAGTCACTACAACACCTAAATCTTTTGATTTAAAATTTCTCTAAATTTCCTGAACATTTGGGGTATAATATTCCATGGATTTTAAGTCCTCCCTTCTTCCGTACCTTAACAGTTGAAATTTGTCAGGGTTAAATTTCATATTGTTGCCGTCCGACCAATTGTAGATTCTGTTCATGTCTGTTTGTAGAGCTCCTTTATCCTTTCGGTTTCTTATTTTTCTACTACTCTTTGTGTCATTGGCAAACGATGTTACTGTGCTGTCACTGGTAACGTCCTCATCTATGTCAGTTAGCATGATTATGAAGAGTAATGGGGCTAATATTGTTCCTTGTGGTACTCAGCTAAGGACTTCTGATTCTGATGAAATATTACTTGAACTGCAGCGACTTGTTGCCGTTCACTAAGGAAATTATATATCCATTTTCCTACTTTTTCTGTTATTCCTATAAACTTCAGTTTATGTGCCATGATTCCATGGTCACACTTGCCTTGGCAAAGTCTGTGTATAGTACATCATAGTTTTCATTACTTTCAAGTGCATCAATAATACTTGGAATCCCCCAATTCAGATCGGCCATAATTTGTGAATAATTTGATCAAACGATATAAAATTTGATTCTAGGGTCATTAGCACTAAAGTTACCACATACACCAACTTTGAAAGAAATGTAGAAAGTCCATGAAACTAATAATTATTTTATTGCAGTCTCTCAAGCAGTGCCCCTTATTGTGTTCCTAATATTCCAATTCTTCATGGACAAAGGCATTTATTTACCTGATCCTTAAAATCGTTCTACTTAAAGACCTACTATTTCACACCATATATCCATTCTGATAAGTAGAATACCTAAATTTTTATTCTTATTTGTAGCCAGTTTCTCGGAAAACTCTATAAATAGCTCAAAAGAGCCTCTATTAGCAGTGGACAGTGATCGTTTTATTCTCATATGATATGAAAGTGGAAATTTAGAGGGTGGACCATGCACAGAACATTTTTCTTTGATGACGGTACGGTGGTACTTCACGACAAATTTTTATTGAACTAAGATGGATGAGGATTAAAAAAACTAGACTCATTATTTTTGTGATTTTTTTCGTGTTCACAATGTCCAGCGGGCTTTGAAATGATGCATTCTTTCGTATTCGTATTCGTAATAACCAGCTCAACAATGGTTATTCTCCGCAAAGAGAGAGAAAAAATAACCATAATCCTCATTCGGGTTGGGTGGGGTGGGGGGTAAGTGCATGTTAATATCCTTGGAAACGAGAGAGCTATAAAGCTTGTTAGATGGCACGTTTTTGGCGCTGTCTTTCCTTCATTTTGAACGAAACGGTTTCCTCGTTGTCGTAAACTGTTACTGAATGGGTTTAATTTATTTTATTTACCTTTCTTGGTTTTTATATTTTGTGGATATCACGCAGTATGAAAGCTTTGGCCTCTAAATGGCCTTACATGTCGATCTGTTTTTTTTTATATTCCTTATCAAGTACAAAAGTAATTTAAAAGAATTTGTTAATTTATTTTAAAAATATTATTTGTCTTTTATTATTACAGTAGAAAGTTTGAAGAAAAGCACGATGACAGATCTGAAAATGGCGCCACACTTTGAAGGTTGATCCTCATAAAAGTATCGGTAAAAATAGGCGTAAGTTCCTACATTTAGATACTGAAAAGCAGCGTCACGTTACCTACAATAGTTAGTGTTCTTTGGCTTTGGTTACCGCATTTGACTTGTGTTTAAAACAAATTGAATTTAGTTAGAAAGTAACGCTTTAAATAAAAGTCAAACTGAAATAATAATGTACGTTATGCAAATTAGCAGATCAGCTAAATTTACACGTAATCCATTTTACTGAAGCAAATGCAGAACCAAATGGCTTTTATTTCCGTCTTCAAATAACTGAACTTCTCGGTTTATCTAACGTTGGTTTAATTCTAATCATTTGATGGGAATTTAATTTTTCCATTCTCGAAAGTCCCCTTTCATGTAGACGTAAATGGCTTTTTGTCACTATTTGTTTCATTTAATCGCTCTACATTCTTTCCGTGTCTTGCTTTTTGGGTTTAGCTTTGAACAGTCGTTCATGTACCTTATTTTGTTTCTGCATTTCACCATGTTCCACGCTTTTTATTCCATCCATTGATAACATCTTGACTCCGAAATATCACATCATATTCTTCTTTAATACAAAAACTTGATATAAATAAAGCAATCCAACAAATCACCTACATTTACATTAGCTTCCCAGTGATCCACTAACTATAAGTACTAAGTCGCTAAAAAGTTTCTCTCTTGTTCACTTGACTGAAAGGTTTTGTGGGTCTTAACCAACATTTTAATCCATGTTACAACCCTTGCCATTCCTTTATAAAGTAACATTTTCTAATTTTTCTCAGTTAATAATTATAATTAATCAAATACGTTACTTTATTAATCAATTTTGATTACTCGTAATTGTTAATTTGTTCTGGTAATAAATCATTCTGTATCGTTTTCTAAACCGTAATTTTATCTCCCAGTCTTCCTTCTTTCAAAGTCTTACATCCGCAGTTGCCTCTTCTTTTCCATACAGCGAGAGAAGTTTTGGCTGCCATTTGAAGGATAATCTTTCCCATATATCATAGAGTTGAGAATAGCAACATCTCATACATTATGTACTGTATGTCCACATTTCATTCTCTTCTTACGCCAAAATTCAACTAAAAATCCTTCCACCTATCACAATGTGCTTAAAGGGCAAATAGTTTTCTATTACATCACAATCCCTCCAAAACTGCTAAACACATTTTACTTGGACAATTTGGAGCTAAAGGAATATACAGGGTGATACATAAATGTGTTTCATAAATAGCAGGGTGTATTCTTGAGACAAAAGTAAAGAAAAAAAACATATAAACATAGATCGACAAACCCGTAGGTTTCGAGCTATAGCACGCGACAGAAAAATGAAACTTCTAAAGATTTTTTTACATTTTATGCAAGATAGAAACTTTAAATGAAAGTCAAATACATACTTCTGAATAGAAAAACAATATTAACTCTTATTCCATGGGGGCTAACATTTCAAACCCTTATAAAATGAAATTTTAACAAAATTGGTTCCACCAACTTTTCTTTCCCTATTTTTACATTGCTTTTAATATTGGAATGGCATGATTTTATCAAGTGAGCTAAAACTGTTGATACGAACAAACATAAATCTTAATCTGTAACATGCATGCGTTTACATACGCCTTGTTATGTGCTGTTTGCAAATCGTACTTCTCATGCTTGGCATTAAACCCTGCTGTTCTCTCCACTACCTCTTGTAAAAGGAAGGTCGAAGTTCTAAAATATTCTCTGCTTGAATATAAATTATACAGTACCTATATAATTTGTATATTTTTTCAGTATTTGCTTAGGCTAATAATGTATTATTATTATTATTATATTATTATTATTATTATAAATATATGAAGTTTATTTTAATATAAGTAATTGACCTTATAGCCCTTTTGGTTTTTTAATATAGTGTCTGTCGTTGTTGTTGTCCTAACTTAAAAGAATCAAATATTTCTTACAATTCCAATGTTTTGCATTTTCTGAAGGACTACCCAGTGTTTGGCTACCGTGCAAACTATTTTGAAAATCGAAAATGAAGTACTGCTTGCAGTTTGAATATTTTTACTTCAGATTTTTTTAGTTTTCTAACATTGGTGATTAAGAGTAAAGTATATGAGAGTATTAACTTGCTATTCTAATTTTTATATTTAGTGAAAGTACTTACGTACAGGGTGATCCGTTTGGGTATGGATAAAATAAAATTGATGTGAAATGGAAACAGTAACATTGTATAGTTTAATATTTGGCAAGCAATGCCCACGAAGATGGTAGATTGTGACAAACCTAATTAGTCTTCAACGTGACCCCCCCCCCCCCTTCCGGACACGACAGAGGTCATAACGAGAGGCTAATTCTTACGACCACTTGCGTGTGGTTTAGTGATAGACCCCGTTTCTTCAAATGTGCGGTACCACTGCACTATGGAGTCGTATTTAGGAGCTTTTCGAACATCATACACACGGCGAAACTTACGCTGTACCGCTGTCACACTCTCAAACTTAGCAAACCAAATGACACACTTCGCACGTTGTTGTGCATTCGCCGCCATCTTCGAAACTGGCATATGTCTCATAAGTTTGACAGCAGATGGCGCTCGTACGTCTGGCAGCGGATGGCATAGCCTATTACAAACTCCCACATTTTATGACCACACGTGCAACAGATGAGCGCTGTATCACTTCTCAGTAGATTCTCACAGCATTTTTATTTTATACCCAAACGGATCACCCTGTATACTGTAGTACCTTTGTTCGACCCGGTCGGTTCGCCAGTTTAAGTGTATTTCATTTCCCTTACCTTGCCACCCCTCCTCTCTATAGTATTCTGGTGTAACAGCCTTAATTCAATCAGGGATGGTCAACATGGAACATTATCACGACTGATTGCTTTCGAATCTCGTGACAGGCGTCTTCCAAGAAATTTAGTTCCCGCGCGACCACAGAGTTGCTTTTATCTTTAAAAGGTTTATATTTTTTTATTAACTGAAATAAAAGCCTGAAATTTTTACTGTACCTTTCTTAAACATGGGGACTTAGTCCCCCTCGCGCAAAACATACTCTGTGATGTCCTCTCAGGTCATTAACGCTTTGCGCACGAACAACAAAATTTTGTAGTACTTTGGACAGAGTATCTGTTGAAATTTAAGAAATTGCTTGTTCAATTAATGCTTTCAATTCTTCTATTGTGTATGAATTCTGTTTAATAACCCCCACAAAAAAATTACAGGGGGTTTAGATCTGGTCATGCTGGTGGCCATGATATTCCTTTATCATAAACCGCAGGAAATCCGTTGGACAAGACTCTTCCGCCGAAAGTCTCGTGCAAATATCGTGAGCTGAGATGACATCACATAGAGCATATTTTGCACAAGTGGACTAATTCCCCATATGTAAATAAAGTACAGTAAAAATCTCATGCTTTTATTTTAGTTAATAAAAAAATACAAACCTTTTAAAGTCTCACATGTTTAAAACGTCACTCGATATGTTCTAACGAAATACTATTGGATTTAAAGTATAAATTGGACAATTCATAATCCTTCACAAATCATGATCTGAATACGTGTTCCAAACCTTTTTTTGACGTAATTCTGTTACTACTTCATAAGGGTAATATCGTATTTACTCGCATATAATGCACACCCTGATTTTCAGACACCATATTTAGAAAAAAAACGTCTGCTTGCGCGTATAATGCGCGTCCTGCTCGATGGTGATGCTGGTGTCGTTTTAGAATGAGTCTCGAAACAAGCTGCATCTTGCTTGTTGTTCTTCCCGTGCGCTGTTTGGTAGCCAATTCAAGAAATGCAGTATCAGCAATACTCTCGACGGTACTGAAGATCTACAGATCTACATAAGCTAAGGCTAACAAAGACCCTGAGATCCACTCTAAGGTTAGCCCGAGAGAAAGAAAGAGTAGGGGGTTAAAAGAAGAGAATAAGGGGTTAAATAAGTAGCAAAACCTATCATTCGTGGGTTAACATTCATTCAGAAAAAGAGAAAGGAAGACGCACCATCATCATCCGCCGGCCACTGCCGACAAGTCGGAAAAATAGTCGAAGAGAATAGGAAAGGGGTGAAAGATGAAAAGAAGTAAAATAAGAACGCTTACAAACCATGCAAACAGTCTTAACTCAAACACTGTCATACCATGCAACTACAGACATGCAAGTAAAGAGAGGATAAGAAAAGAAACAAAAGTATGAAGAGTATAACAAAAAGTGGGAGGAGGAAGAGGATGCGAACGACGCCGATGACACCTCTGAGGAAGCAGGCGACTCCTCAAACACCAGTGACTCGGACACGGATGCTGAACTTGTATACAGGGTGGCCACAAAGTCCTTTTGCATGAAAAACAAGGGCAACATACAGATATGCTGTAATTTCACTGCAAAGGGACTTTATGGCCACTCTGTAGACAGTAATTACGGTAAACCTTTCATCCAAAGAATATCTGTTGCACTGTGATTACCCACGTAACCGAATATTGTCAATAGTATAATGTTAAGCGAGTTCTGAATAGTCGTTTTACTTCGCGTATACTAACGAAGTATGGCTATAAGAATTCAATAACAATGCCTGTGTATTCTTTCACTGTTTGTTATACCTATTTATTACCGATATTTTTCGTGTTTTACGTGAGTAGTATAGCCGCAAAAGGGGAGAGTGCAAGAATGTTGCAGGTTATTATGTAATGTTGCAAAGGGGGTGGGGGTTGCTAAAAAATAAGAAAAAAAGAAAAAAAAGAAAGAAAAAAAGAGTACTGGCCTTTGTTGCCAACCTAGGTTGCAAGGGTCATGCACCAACCTAGGTTGCAAGGGTCATGCACCAACCTAGGTTGCAAGGGTCATGCACCAACCTAGGTTGCAAGGGGCATGCAACTTGGAGGCCTCCCCCAAGCTATTCCCCCCAAAGGGCCAGAGAGAAAGGAGGAGAGAAAGGAGGAGAGGTGTTCACCTGGCAGGAGCCAAGTGCACATTAAGACTTCAGCCGAGTTGGCGTTGTTTTATAGGCTCCTAATCAGCCAGTTGGCGTAAATGGCTTGAGTTGTCAGATACCTCTTTTTAGCAGTATTATTGTATACATTGTTATTATATACGTCTAATCAGCCAAGGGGGGAGAGGTACACATGCAGGAGGTACACACACATACGCACACATGCAGGAGGTACACATGCAGTAGGTACACATGCAGGAGAGAGAGAGAGAGATGAAGAGAGAGAGAGAGAGAGAGAGAGAGAGAGAGAGAGAGAGAGAGAGAGAGAGAGATTGCCTTTGATAGCAAGGCATATTATTTTCGTTTACCTAACCTAAGAGGCCACTAAGGGTTTTACCAAAGAGCCAAAAAGAGAAGGACCAGAGGTCCTTGCTCGGCTGGAGCCGAGCTGGGAATGAGTCTTCACCAGCTTCTCGGTCTTTTATAAACCTATATTCTGGCTGAGTTGCAGATAGCGCCATGTATTCAGTTGCTGAGTTGTCAGATCACGCAATGTATTCAGTTGCTGAGTTGCCAGATTGCACCAGATAGCGCTATGTATTCCAGATAGCAATATTTATTAAATTGTACTTGTATATATAATAAACTAATGAACCATATAAAATACCACAATATATATTTATAGTTATTCAGTAACACATTATGTTTATATAGTTAATCAGTTGGAAGATTCACCCATATAAAATAACACATTATGTTTATATAGTTAATCAGTTGGAAGAATCAACCATATAAAATAACACAAGCGCCTCTTTCATGTTTCAGAAAGATTTACGCATTAATAGAATTAACAAAGTTACCCAATAAATAATTCGTTAGACAGAAACGAATTTTTATAAGGGATACCCAGCTTCATTAAACTTGAAGATGAACGAAACAAATAACATAGTTATCCATAATTCAGCCGAAAACAATTAATTTTATGGGTAACTATTTCGACATAAGTTTACTATAATTATATCAGTCTTTTAAATATCTTGTGATATATATATATATATATATATATATATATATGAAAATGTTTTATATTTATGCGTAACTTAGACCCACAGTTTAACCCATCTGTACACAAATCATATAAAATACCACAATATATGATTGTAGATGAGCCCTCACGAATAACGAAACGAAATGATCATTTACGATACAATTCGAAATACGATAATTTACGATACAATTCGAAACCCACCAAACGAGATGAAAAGTTATGAAACATACGAGCCTCATTCCCTGCGAAGGAAAAATGAAAAAAACGAAATTAAAAGAAACGAAGAAAGTTGGATTTCCCCAAAACACAGTCCACTATAGCGAGGTTGGTTTCGGAGAAAATCTGCTTGCGAGAGACCTTTCTTAAAGACAGCCCTTGATAAGTACCCACTGCTCCAAATATTAATATTGCCATTGTTATTACTTCTACAATGAATCCAATTAAATTCTGCTTATTAAATAACTTTTTTAGACACTTGATTTTTATTATAAATATTTAAGTCACGAATAACAGTGGGAAAAACGTACACACAATATATATATATATATATATATATATATATATATATATATATATATATATGCTACACACAGACCGTGCATGGAACAAGGAACTCTTCTGGGATAATTAAATCCACTATAGTCCGAGTAAGTAATGACAAATACCATAGTTTTTCTTTTTCATGATGCTAGCCTCATGAGGCGCCTCGGTGGTGTAGTGGTTAGCGTCGCGGACTACGAATCCATCGGCCCAGGGTTCGAGACCCGACGGCAGCCGGCGCGCAGCAAAACCCAGCTGTTCATCCTTCCACACAATAAAGAAAGTGGTTGGTAGATAAATGGGTACCCTAGGTGGCCTAGTGGTCAAGACGCTGGGCTGCTGATGGGGCGTGGTTCGGAATCCACGTTAAACTGTAGGTCTAAGGTGGAGTGAAAAGCTTGACCTTCGTCAGAATGAACAATTCGGGCGGAAGCTAACCAAAGGTTAGCCCGACGCGGGCAACGGGTCACTCGCAAAGAGAATTTAATCATTGGTAAACTTCCTTCCAGACCACTCTTTCTATATATATATATATATATATATATATATATATATATATATATATATATATAGAGAGAGCGAGAGTTTTGTTCAATAAATAATAATCGAAAAAAACATCATAATGCACGATTTTTCTATGTAGCAATACTAATTAACTCTTTCTCGCCTACGCCGGTACAAGAACATAATACGTGCACTCGCTCGTAAATTAGACCTCCAGTTTAACATGGATTCAGAAATACATCTCGTCGATGGGGTTCGTTGCTTACTCTACCACATGGACTTTTATATGTAAGAGACCTAACCTAACCTACGAAATACATCTCGTCAGGGCCGATCCTAGAGCCATATATAGCAATGGAATTGAGCGCGATGTGTCGTTAAATACGTGATTTAAAATAACAGGACCATTTGACCCGAGGCAGTAGTATACCCGAAAAACATCGTAATGCACGATTTTTTCTATGTAGCAATAATAATTAACTCTTTCAAATACGTGATTTAAAATAACAGGACCATTTGACCCGAGGCAGTAGTATACCCGAAAAACATCGTAATGCACGATTTTTTCTATGTAGCAATAATGATTAACTCTTTCAAATACGTGATTTAAAATAACAGGATCATTTAACCCGAGGCAGTAGTATGCCCGAAAAACATCGTATAACCTAACTATAATTTACAACTATAGTTTACCTTGACTTTCATATGCTTCTATCCTGTTTTATTAATAAAGATTTTTAACTTTTAATAACGTATGAATAAAGATTTTTAACATTTAATTTTATTTTAGTATTTATTTATGCCACGCCGCCTTAGACCACAGCTTAACGTTGAAACCGAATGTTCTTTTTAAAATATAATTAGGATATAATTTCTTTATTATAAAATAAGTTAACAATTATGTTAACAAACAATACTAATAATTTGTAAGTAAAAAATATAATATAAGGGACTACCATAGAAATGTAAGTGCCTATAATTCGATTTTATATATATGTTACTCGTCCGGTCTCGTTATAGCGGATTGGTACACGTCATAGCTCCACCCAGCTACATCGGCAGCCAATCACTACGAACATCTGGTCTTTTGGGGCGGAGCTTGGCGATTGTGCATATAAAAGGGGATATTTTTCAGTTTGGAGTAACAGTAGCTATTTTCGCGTCAGTGAATAATCATTCCCTCCACCATGGACCTGTACGTCTCCCCAGACTTGTATGAAGAGAGTGATACTGCAGCATTAACCGCAATTAGCCTTTTTAATGCGGTTGACCGTGATGAATTATTTACAACGCAAACCGTAGAAGATATGTGCAGTGACGCTCCTTACAATCCGACGCAAGGGACTACCATAGAAATGTAAGTGTCTATAATTAGAATTTATATATGGATGGGGTGTAGTATCTCGTCAAATAGATACTCGCCAAAAATGTCAATCAATGTTATTTTGTTACCCCATTATGCTAAAATCGAAATTTTATGGCATTCAATCCTCGAACCAAAGATATCTTCACATAATGGGGATCTGTCTGTATACTCTGTATATGTTTTAAAAGCATTATTCCTTTAAGGTCCGATGAGGATTTGACACGTGTTATACAATCTTTTGAAGAATCTCGGAATACGGGGGATATACTGAACAGTCAACAATGTCACACATCCTCCACCATGGACCTGTACGTCTCCCCGGAATTGTATGAAGAACGTGATACTGCAGCATTAACCGCAATTAGTCTTTTCAATGCGATTGACCGTGGCGAATTATTTTCAACGCAAACCGTAGAAGATATTTGCAGTGACGCTCCTTACAATCCGACGCAAGGGACTACCATAGAAATGTAAGTGTCTATAATTAGAATTTTATATATATATGGAGAGTTGTAGTATCTCGTCAAATAGATACTCGCCAAAAAATGTCAATCAATGTTATTTGGTTATCCCCATTATGCTAAAATCGAAATTTTTATGGCATTCATTCCTCGAACCAAAGATATCTTCACATAATAGGGATCTGTCTGTATACTCTGTATATGTTTTAAAAGCATTATTCCTTTAAGGTCCGATGAGGATTTGACACGAGTTATACAATCTTTTGAAGAATCTCGGAATAGGGAGGGTATACTGATCAGTCAACAATGTCACACCGAAATAATGTAAGTGTTTTTCGATCTTTTTGGGATAAGAAGACACAATATATTTTCATAAATTTATTAAATGAAAGAAATCAGTACAATAAACGAATATATCGTTACAAATATACGAACAAAAACATTATAATATACAACGAGTACGTACAATTGGAAAAAGGTTTTTTATCTGTCTGCATACCATTTCATCGTTTCGGCGAGTGTGACACGGGTCAAATAAATTTAAAAAATTTATAAATTCTTTATCATTTGACATATGCATGAGAAATGAGACGCAGTACATTCCGCAAACATTAGTAAAATATCCTTGCATGCGAAATGGGGTCCACACAACTTCGGGAATATGTAACTGAGCGAGAAATTTTACAATAATAGGGTCACTCCAGGGTTGAGTACCGAGTGAATCAAAATAGTACAGGCGCTGTCTATTTTTAAAATAGACAGCGATCCAGTGAATCCCTTCATTACCGATGATGTCTGTGTTCGACTACCGCATTCTCGCGTACTTGGCAAACTCAATGTTTCGCAAACACGCCGATAAATTTGGAACGTGTGACTCGCTCCATTACTTTCTGAAGTGTATTAGCATCCATTTTAAAAGTCAGTGATAACGCTTCTAAATCTATCTACTTCTATTAGGGCTTGCGATTCGAGATATACTAGTACACTAATAGGAGCGTCTATAGGCTTGGCGAATTCCAGCCGCACTGAGATGTTTCCGCTCTGCTGTGGTGTTAAATGGGTATTTACGCTAGCAGATAAGTCAGGTGTAATGTCAAACGGGTAAAGGTTAAATTGATCAATGAATTCTTCCTGCGTTACCCCATTACCAAGCTCATCACAATCACCTGCAATATGGGTCAGATTACTATAGGCTCTGGCACAAAGCGGTAACACAGCGTCTGATGAATAGTCCGTACCCATTGTTCCACCCAAAGCAGTGCCATTAACGTATAGAGTTATATTTTTAAGTCCGAAATTCTCGAATTTAAAGGCACTCTTTTTATATTTCCATTCACCGAAGCGTGGTCCTGCATGCCGATTAATATCCTTTTAGGAAGATTTCCCAGGGCAATGTTTTCTATCTGCTTCGATGCCAACCCTGCAGGAACCGTATATAGTTTGATCTGCACTCTGTTAATAGGATATTTCACTGTAGCGTTTAGTAAATTTTTCTCAATTTCTAGTTGTTTTGGTGAACTTAATTTCACTCGCCGTACGCGGAGGTATGTGTCCATAATGTGAACCACAACGGACTTTGCACCCTCTTCTTGATTCACATCCAGATTTAAGCAGATCTCAGGACTCGTGCGGGTGAGCTTTATTTTCATATCCACCCCGTTCACAAGCAACTTCTCCTGGAAAGTGAAATCTGTGTGCAACCGTCCAAAACACTCGTATATTTTCTTTTTAGAATTTTTAAATTTGTCCTTTATACTATTTTCATCTTTAGTTTGATAATATCCCTCCGCACTTAAAAAGGTAGCCTTCGCTTCTTTGGAAAAGTTGAGGACATTTTCCAAATAGGCTCGTAGATGATAGTACCCCGTGCCTGCCGATATGTTGGTCTGATTTAAATATACGTCACACTGGTTGAATATGGCGTGCAGAAAGTTTGTTTCAGGGTATACAGCATATTTGTCATCGCAGACCGTTCCATCAGAATGGGCTATACGTAGCTTAGCGTACATGTGCACACAGCTTGGATCAAAAAAGTAAGGACCTGAGCTGGGTATCACGAATTCTATAGGTGCACTCGGGGAACTAATTGTGTTTAAAGGGTTAATTGTATAAAGTCACTGTGCTCAATAGAAACTTGGGTTGGCGGGAGCTCAAAAAAGGACAGCTCCGATTTACAGCATTGTGAACTACATGGGTGGATGAAGCGTGCCATGGCGAAATAGTGACTCCTCTCTCGACAAGTGGTAAACAAACTATGATTCATGAGATCAATATCCTTAGCTTATATCAGTCAAAAAGTGGTCAACCATAGGTTTCATTCGCTTACAGCATTTCTTTTTTGATAGCCTTTTACGTTTAATACCACGTGACCCCTTCTTCTTCCGGGGAGCCCTCTTCTTCTTCCCGCCACCACGCATTTTTCTCTTTGCATCTTTGATGATTCGTTCCGTGTACGCTTTAAATGTTTTTTTAGAGCTTCTTTAGGTTTAGCCCCGGCCAATATGTCTTCTGCAGTGTTAAGGCCTGATTGTAGCGCTTTCCTTCCAAGGTATCTGGCACCCTCTTCAGCAAAGGAACAGCCGTACGTAGTATGGATGAAAAAATGGATCCAAGTCCACTACCGCGCTGGTATCGCATCCCTCGATAGACGGTGAAAGGCTTTCTATCCATTATAACTCAGTGCGTCGAAAGTGTAGCTTCACTGTTAAGCTCCCGTTACCGAATGGGAAGTTTTCGCCCTCAATCGTTCTTATATATATTGTGATATTGGTTATTAAATTAGTTGCGACATTCACATAATGGGGTCTGTCATATGTAATACTCAAACTCCTTCCTCTATGGTTGGGATGTGAGCAATGCGCAGCAGGCGTGCCTGGTATCCCCAACAAACTGGTGCTCCACTATATTACTGTAAATATAGCACATGTCTGGGGACCTTTCAGCCAATTTCTCCATCTCAATTGATACATTAATCTGGACAAGTTATACTGTGTCTCGTGAAATGTGTCTCTTTGGAAGGCTGCGCTATATCGGCCGTTGGTTTAGAATTTTGAACTTTCTATGTTCTTTAAGACGTCTGTTAGTCTTTGATTTTAGGATTAGTGTATGTGCAGGGTTGTTTACGATTTCATATACTAAATCATTCGTAAGGTTTGAGTTTCTTAAACTTACGTTTAAGCCTCTCACAACATCCTCGGCCGAACCATATTGACCCGGCCCTAGTCTTACTTCTGTACTGTAATACCGTGCAATCTTAGTCCGAGCGATGCGCATAGTTTCATCCATAGCTACCCCAGCTTTTTCACACTCGTCAATGTCTCTAAGAATCGTAAAACGGTTTCTTTATGTTCAATATTTAAAAAGACGGTGTCCAGCTGAATTTCGCATATCCCCACCTCATACGAATCACGACCCAATTCAATGTGCCCATGGAGTTCTGTTACAAAGTTGGCTAGCGTGTTGTTAGGGTGTACAGACAGGGACGAGGAGGACGGGAGTGTGACGTAGAAATGGTTAGGAGCCATGTTTGCATACTATTTAAGCTTCATTATTGCATCAGCTTTTATATAGGTGTTGAAGCTTTCTGGGTACCCTAGCCATTTCACCAGGTACATTTTTCTCCTTCCTGAACCTTTGCTTCCTAAAATTTTTCTCAATTTTAAACACATTTTTTTCTAAATTAAACGCAACTTTCTGCAATTCCTCGCGGTAAAAGCCTCCTGAGATTTCTTCCCATTCAAATCTTCAATGTAATACATCATTATCACCTTTAGGTCTCACAGCCCTAACTTTAAAAATCTCGCGTGTCCATCCTTGCTCAAAACCCTTTGCGAATTTATTCCCCGAACGCGACAGCCTTACATAATCATTGATTTTGAAGCGCACAGAGTGTGGTGGTGGTGGTGGTCCATCTCTTCTCGGGAGCGTACCTCTTTCTAAAACTTCGTTAGGTGTTGCCCCAATCGTGCGATGGTGTGAGCGTTGTAGGATGATGCCAATGGTTCCAGAATGTCTAGAAATCTGTATGTGTTTTTATGTGTAAAATAAACGGTGCATGCGTTCCTTTATGGTGCGCTGAACTCTTTCAGCTAAAGAAGCCTTATGTATAGAATTGGTTGTGTAATAGCTGATATTAAACTCTGTCAACATATTCTGAAAAGCACGGCCTATAAACTCCTTCCCCATATCCGTACAAAATAGCCAGGAACCCTGTTTTCTTTTAACATTAGCGTTTTGGTGGCTTTAGCAACTGTTTCAGGTGATTTATTTTTCAGAGGAACTAGCCACAGATATCTAGAGAATACGTCTATTATGAATAGAATGTAGCGGTAACCATCGTTATACACAGAATATCTTTGCATGTCTGTTAAATCTGCTTGCCAATAGAATCAATCGAGGAAGCCGTTGTCTTGGCTGTTTTAAACCTTTTTCTCACAGGCTTATGAAGCGTATAAGCGTCCTGCTCCCTCAAAAATCTTTCAACATCTTTTTTTCCTACTCCGTAAACGTCTGTACAGTCTATCTACGCCGCCGTAAGAGGATGGGGTAGAAATGTCATAATAACGTTTAGTTAATACGTTAGCCATTTGCGTTTTTAGAGGCACGTGGGTAGGGTTGGTTTAACCTCTTCTTCTCCTCTTCAAAGGTGTTACCGCAGGGGGTGACGGCGCCTTCAATTTGTGGCACAGCGTTGCATGTTCCAAGTCTTTTAACCTGTTCAGATTTCCTATCAACGTTTTAGGGACATTTATTTGTTGTAGTCTTGCTTTAATATGCTTCCATCCTGATGGTGATGGCCTATCCCACTTTCTCACCAGATCATGGACAATGTCTACGATATTCGATCCCTGTACCTTTGATCCTTCCACAATGATCTCCCCTGTATCGGTCCATTGTATGGCGGGATCCTCATTCAATAGATTATAAGACTTAAGCCTTTACTCCTCAATGTAAGTGGGAGGGTATTTTTTAATACATGTTCGATATGTTGTGTGGCTAATCTTTTTGGTTGATCAGCTGTTGTCGTCGGGTACAGATCCTATGTCGCCATCGTCCCCCGTGCTGTGCCTATAACCACAGAATCTCGTAGGGCTCTATAATTTTCGTATCTCTCGTGAAGAAATTTCTGCAGAGCTTCTTGGTATAAGATTCTTTTCTCATCAGGTGTTTTTTCACTGTTTAATAGGGCTAACAATTCGCTTTCCATTCTTTTAAGTCTGCTTTTACGGGATCTAGATACGTCTGGATCCTCTTTGCAGTGAGGCGTACACCTCGTGGGGAATCACTACCACTTTCCTTCATTATATTAATCTAGTCAGTAAAGGACCCAAAACTGAAAATAAGATGGGAGAAATGACCCTCCTGTTTGTACAATAATCGTTTTTTCTTCGCTACAGTTTGGCTTTTACGAGCGAGTGCACGTATTATGTTCTTGTAGCGGCGTAGGCGAGCCTTCTGATGGGTTTTCATTGATACATTGCAATTTATAACGTTAAGACAGATTTCACAGATGCATTTTACAAAGTCGGCATCGATATTTTAATAAACATCTGCTGCATTGCCCGGGCAGTCGATGATAGATTTTTTATTAATTCATGGTATTTCTTTAGTCTCTTTGTCATTCTGGAATATACACCGTTTCAGGCTCGTTTGGAAATATATTCGTTCGCAGAAGCACTCTAAACTGTTTCGCGGATGAAGGTCGCAAACAAATATCCGTAACGAGTGCTTGTAGCTTCTTTAAACTTCCAAAACTCCTTACGCTGATTCGGGAACATTTGATTGGCTAATACCCCAATTTGTGATACATCTCTACGTTTGCGCGAATAAGACAATATTGCGTATTTAACGACACATCGCGCATGTATCTATTTTTGAAAAATAGATTCTGATTGATGAAGAACACGCTTATGTTAAGATGGTGGGAGAATACTGTAAATGTCTCGGCAAACGTTTTATCCATCTCCAACATGAGATCGTCAATTACAATGATTGTATGTTCATTTCCCTTTAACGAATTAACGTCATATACGCCTTTGTGGAACAAAATATCATCTTGGTACTCGTTGAACACTGATTGATACGTCGAATAGCACCATATAACTTTATGCACAAATTTCGAGAACATCTCCCCCTTTTCTTTAATGATTTTAAGCATAAACACAGTTTTACCACATCCTGTAGGTCCAGATATAATACATGTGGATGGGCTCGTGAATCTGAATTTTTCTACAGAGTCCATTTCTAACACGTCACACTCCTAAGTGAGTCATTTACAAAATATTACAAATTTTGAGTGCTGATCCTTATATTTCTTCTCCCACAGAACCGTGAATGACGATGAGGTAGAGCAGCCCATCATTACGGATGACCTCGACGACAGTGTAGTTGTGATCTCCTCCCCTGAACCCTCACCAGCGATACCGGTAACACGTCCAAAGCGGAGGTATGAGATACCCACGTCAGGTATAAAGCGACCGAAATACGCGTCTGTTGCAGCGGTAATAGATCCCCAACCCTCAACCTCTTACGCAACAACACCCCAGCAGCACCTAATATATCCCCTTATTCATCCGCCGCCCCCCGTTCTGTTAAGTCTACAATAATAGAGCCCCAACCATCAACCTCCTACGCAACAGGGCCCCCATCAGCAGCACCTTCGCTAATATATCCACTAATTCATCCGCCGCCCCCGTTCTGTTGAGGATGGTATAACGCTGGAATTGGTGCGATCCGCAGCCCCCACCCCAGCCTTGACTAGAAATCGGTATAGAGTCAGGGTCGACCCTAGAGTCATGTATAGCAGTGGAATTGAGCGCGGACTACGCCGGGTTGTAGAGCATATTATAGAGTTTGCTCTTCAGAATCGTGACGAGCGTGAAGTCAGGACGAGTCTGTCCTTTGGATTCGGGTCAGATGACGGTGATGTAGACGATTATTGGGTGATAGTGCCATTTAGACGTTTGGCGGCTGAAGATGTAGAATATATATTAGGGCGTATAATGCAAGCCGCCCAAAGTAGTATAGCCTTCAATATGGACAACGTCATAGTGCCATACCGTATACTCTTAACTTCAATTCTCAAGCTATTTATAGACGGCATATAAACGTCGATCGTGGTTGCGGCTTTATAGCAGTACTCTTAGCACGTATGTTTACTGTACAAAATACACGAACTCAAAAAATTTGGTTGCCTACAGTCGTGGAGCATGCCCGTAAACTAGCTGTAGACTGTGAACTTGAATTTGACTGTAATATGGGTCCTGAAGAGCTGAGAAGGGTAGAACAGGAAATGAATGTCCGCATAGTTGTGTTTGGGTTGGATGATCGTCGTAGGACTGTGTATGTTTTTAAAAGCTGTGTGAGAGATCGTACAAGGCCCCTACTTATTTTAGGATTGTCAGGGACAACGTATCTCCCCATCCGTAATATAAGGTGGCTTTACGCGAGTTATGACAAAAGTCGAAAATATGGGAGACATCATGATTTGTGTAAGGGGTGCCTCGAGTTTGCGGATGATATAGTGAGACATTGTAAAGAATGTCACATGGTATGTGAGCAGTGTAAAAGCACCAAATGTGAAAGCCGTGTAGTTGAAGCTGAGAAGAGAGACTGTGATGTGTGTAGACGCACATTTTTCAATAATAGCTGTTTTGATTTCCATAAATCAATTGGCACGTGCAGGAAAATGAGAATCTGTGAATGTGGTATGTTTCACACAATGGATAATTGGGGAAAATTTAAGCACAAGTGTGACGTAATTCACTGTCCTACATGCCAGGAGGAATATAAGGCGGATGGAGTAAAGCATGTATGTTATATGAAAGATGCTAAGCCTAAAAATAACCCTTGTATAACTGTATACTACGATATAGAAACATATACGAACGCTGAAACCAAAGAGGTAATTCCACATTTACTTGTGAGCCAGACTATCTGTGATGAGTGTATGGATATCGAATGTGACGAGTGCCCCAAATGTGGTAAACGGACAAACGTTTTTAAAACGAATGTCAGCGATAGTCCTGTGAAACTATTTGTGTCCTATATTGTCAAGTTAGCCGACAAGTTCAAAAAAATGACTGTGTATATTCTCGCCCATAACGGGGCAAAGTTTGACACGCAGTTCCTTTATAAGGAGTTGCTTGAACACGAATCCTCTGAGATATTTACAGGTGATCCATTGAAAAGAGGCAACAAATTAATACAGATGCAGATAAGAGGCAATGTACAATTTAAAGATACTTTATTCACACCTTGTAAATTAGCAAAGCTACCCAAGGTGATGGGAGTAGCAGCTGAAGTTTCCAAAGGATACTTCCCATACACTTTCCTCACCAGCGAGACTTTAAACTACGTAGGCCCACCACCCCCCAAACATTATTTTGACTGTATGGATGAACGTGAAGACTTTGATCGATACTACGACAGTTTTAATGAAAGTAACCCTTATAATATAGCTGATGAATGTGAGCGTTATTGCGTGAATGATGTGCGCGTGCTTAGAGTATGTTTCCAGGCCTTTAGAAGGATGTACATAGCCCGTTTCAAATGCGATCCACTGCAAGTCGCAACCACCATCGCATCATTATGTTTTACGGTGTTCAAGAATAACTTCATGCCGAAAGACACCTTAGCCATTATTCACCGAAACAATCCCGCAGTTACGGGCACAAGGCTATTTACTGGCTCATACACCTACAGCAACAGACAGGTGTATACATAAAGCACGCCCGCAACACGGGTGAAGTACCCATTAAGATTAATGGACGTGTTTTTTGGGTTGATGGGTTAAGTGAAAACCGTGTCACTGGTGTGAAGACTGTGTACTCCTTTAACGGTTGCTGGTGGCATGGATGCCCCCGTCCTGAGTGCGGAGTCACCGGAGATATCCACGGTAGGTCTCCTGCCGACTGTCTTGCATCGACCCGCACCCGCGATCAACTTATAGGATCACAGTTCACTCACAAAGTCTTGTGGGAGCATGAATATGATGCACGGATGGAGACAGACGAGGTGTACCGTGAGGAAATAAAAGCGATCAAGCGTTCAATGGTGCTGGATCCTCTCAAATGTGGTGATAGCTTGTTTGGAGGACGTACAAATCCTTTCAGACTATACTTCCCACCTACGGAGGGCGTGAAGCTCCATTACTACGATTTCTGTTCTTTATACCCATACGTGATGAAGAGCAATCCGTACCCCGTGGGCGCTCCTGAGAAACTGGTGGGGCCTAGCCTACCATCCATCAATGAATTTTCAAAAAATTTGAATGATCGTTACTTTGGGATCTCTTTCGTAGACGTACTCCCCCCACGCAATTTATGGATGCCGATCTTACCTGTCGTTATCGACGACAAGCTCATGTTTCCCCTGTGCGTGAAGTGCGCGGAAGAGGATAACGGCGAATGTAACCATATACCCCACCAGCGTAAGATCAGAGGCGTATATACAAGTCCTGAGTTGGCCCTAGCCGTGCGCCATGGTTATAGAATACTGAAGATACATGAGGTGTGGAGGTTTCAGAAGCTACCCAACCTTTTCACACCATATATAAACACCTTTTTGAAGGATAGGTTGAGGCATCAGGGTATCCGCGAGGAGTTGATACCGAAGATGAAAAGTCTGCCTATATTCAACGTTACCGCGACCGCGAAGGTATACAACTTGATCGTGTCCAAATTGTAAAGAATCCTGGCAAGCGCTTTAGTGCAAAGTTGTGTCTAAACAGTCTATGGGGAAAATTTGCGCAGAATACCGGCAGAGGGAGCATTCATTTGGCACAAAGTTATAGCGATGTCTGGGATTATGCCAATGCCCCCGATAAAGAGGTCATGGAGATCGTAAATGTAGGTAATACTTACGTAATAAAGTACAACAACACTGAATTTGCCACAGATACTCAAGGGTTACAAACATACCTGTGGCCAGCTTCACAACAGCCTACGCCCGTATAAAACTTTGGGGTCTATGCATTCTCGGGCGGAGAGTATTGTATGCCGATACAGATAGCGTGATATTCACAGAGAGGGAGGGTGAATACATGCCCACTATTGGGGAGTTCCTCGGCGAGCTCACTGATGAGATCAAGGATGAGTATGGGGACAACGCATACGCGACTCTTTTGCCTCAACAGGACCTAAGGACTTATGGGGTACGGGTCAGGGTGGGGGAGGAAATGAAATATATCGTGAAGGCAAAGGGTATTACGCTCAACCATGCGAATCGGGAGGTTGTTAACTTTGAGTCGTTGAAGGATCTAGTATGTTGGATGAACAACCTCCCCAACTAATTGTAGGCACCCACAATTTTCGGGCGCAGAAGCTGGGGGGCGTGAAGGAACTTAGGGGTACGATGGTGTGCCGTAACACCTATAGGAAACGTACCAGATACCTGGTACCTATGATACCGTACCCTTTGGATACAATGATGCTTCTACTCACACGTCTTGTATATAATCGTATCTATTTGAATATATATATATATATATATATAACTTGAATATCTCGTTATTAAATCGTATTTGTAAATATATATAACTTGAATATCTCGTTTATTAAATCGTATTTGTAAATATATATAACTTGAATATCTCGTTTGTTAAATAAATCATGTTTCAAATAGCGTTTCACTTTCTCCTTTGTGTGTGTGTGTGTGTGTGTGTGTGTGTAGGTGAAAGTTCTAAGCTCCGCCCACTGTAAGACCGTGAGTCATGCTACTATCTGGGAGTCCCTGCGTGGTCAGTCGACCGCAGTAAGCCCGAGAGATCAGACGTGTATTCAGATCAGACGTGTATTCAAATGGCTACCTTTAATATTGCTTGTACAACGTTTACGAAATGGTATTCAGTAAAGTGCCAGGATGTGGTGGATACCGAAAAACTTCCTATTCATCCCTCCTATGCCTCTTTTAAAAACACATTGGATTGTGCGAAGTTCCAAGATGTACAAATACTCTACGGATGTTCTGGTGAGACCGTTGAAGGCTTTCGTTGCACAGACGATGTGCTGAAGTATACTGCAGAGCTAAACTTTATAAAGTCTCACATACACCGTGAAGTAAAAGAAACAACGCGTGCAGAAGAGAAGCAGCAGGTATGGATAATGAGTCTTGCTGATGGGTGGTGTGACAAGCGGTATTACGTCATGCTACACCATGTCGATTACTCATACCCTACGACTGGAAATGTGAATCTCGTGATCATGGACAATCTTAAGTATTTTTATCACTATATTAACGTATATCATGATGAGGTTCGTAGTGAGGTTGTGGCTAGTGCTCTGCGTGAATTTTTAACAGAGTTTAGAGACGAGTATCGTTTGATGGGCAGAAAGGAAAAATATGAACATATGTTCTCTCAAATAGTGCGCCGGAGTGTGGAGATTTAGTAAACATAAAATGTTCCTAGTTCTTATCCAAAATGTCTGGTGCGTAGGCTGGTAGTGATATTCTTGTACCGGTACAACAATTCGACTCGCGGAACAAGCCCATTCACGTATCATCGAGTCAGCCGCCCGTCGAACCATTCCTGCCTACCTGCGTGCTCACACGGCTCATAGTTATCTCAGAGCTTGAGCCGAGTGGACGTGCGCTCCTCGAATACGATGGAACTTCCTTTGAGCAGCATTCTCAACGCCTTCGTACGATGTGTCGTGACGAAATCGTTGCGCGTGTTCAGGCGTAATTCGGTACCATTAGCTATGTACTGGAAACGGAATGTAGACCGACAAACAAACGGGTTTATTTAAGTATCGAGGAGATGAATAGAATCTTTGTGATAGTTGAGAAGTGGAGTGAAGATCGTTATAAAATACCTGCTAACGTAGGTACAAGAAGAGAGCAGATTAGTGACGCACCCTCATACGCCGTTGTATGTATGTTGTGTATAAATAACGATCGGCCGTGCATTGATATACGGTTGATGTGGAAGAATGCTTCTGATAATAACGCTCTTATTCCTACGCGAAACCGTTTCATCCTCGACAGAATGTTTGAAATCGTCGGATTCCGTAAACTGAAACCTATATTAGACGCGCGTGTTACGGATATGTTTTATTTTGATACAGTACTTGAATACGCATACACCGCTCTGCTCGATGGGTTTACCGAGTGTAGGGCTGGTGAGAATGGTCTAGTGCTGGATGTTTATTTAAAAAGTTTAGACTCTTTGAAATACCATGAACTTTGGTACAAAGCAATTGATCGGTACAAGGCTGAGCTCACCTACACCGTTCACCCTGAAGAACTATTTCTTTATATAACGCGCAGTTGTCGTAACGATTTAGAAGATTATTTCAATTGCCGCTATGTTGAGTGAGTTCACGATTGAAAAGCTCGAGTCGGTAGAAATAAACCCTCGATTGGAAAAGCGTTCTTATAAACTTGTGTTTAATAATGTAGCTAACGATGAACTCTTTGTGCGTGCTTTTGATTGTATTCTAGACGTATTTAAAGATGACTTACCAACCGGTTGTAAAGTGGGAACAAAAATAGTACTGAACGATATGAAAGCCCTTCATATCGAATACAGGTTTCCCTATACTTTAAGCGGTGAAATATTATTAAGCCGCATATACTGCGTAATGCAGAGCAATAATGATGTAATTGTAAACTCGATTAAGACCGAGTTTAGTTTTGAAAAAAAAGTGAATTGTATTTATATTTGCTTGACATTTCTCCTGTACTGATTATACGCATATTTCTATTGAAATGTATATTTATTTCTATTTGAAAAGTATATTTATTTTATAAATATATCTCCATAATTGTGTGTGTGTGTGTGTGTGTGTGTGTATTTCTCCTGTACTGTTATGTACATATTTCTATTGAAGTGTATATTTATTTGAAATGTATATTTTATTTTATATATATCCATAATTGTGTGTATATATTTCCTGTACTGTTATATGCATATTCCTCAAATGTATATTTATTTTCTATATATTTATAATAAAAAGAATGATGCAATGTTGTTTTACTTAATTGTTATGCCTTCTACTACCGGTATTCGAAATATAATAATGTATACAGCGGTATTGCGGTATCTGGCAACATTTAAGCCTTCTAAGCCAACTGGCTGATTAGGCGTATATAATAATGTATACAATAATACTGCTAAAAGAGGTATCTGGCAACTCAAGCCATTTACAGCCAACTGGCTGATTAGGCGTATATAATAATAATGTATACAATGGTACTGCTAAAAAGAGGTATCTGACAACTCAAGCCATTTACAGCCAACTGGCTGATTAGGAGTCTATAATAATGTATACAATGGTATCGCTGTATCTGGCAACTCAAGCCATTTACGCCAACTGGCTGATTAGGAGCCTATAAAACAACGCCAACTCGGCTGAAGTCTTAATGTGCACTTGGCTCCTGCCAGGTGAACACCTCTCCTCCTCCTTTCTCTCCTTTCTCTTGGGGGATAACGCCGCCTCCAAGTTTCCCCCCACCCCCTTTGCAACAACCCCATCCCCACTTTGCAACAACCCCCACCCCCTTTGCAACATTACATAATAATCTGCAACATTCTTGCACTCTCCCCTTTTGCGGCTATACTACTTACGTGCACGTATAGTGCGCCATCGCGTATAGTACGTACCCCGATTTTAAAGATGGGAAAATGGTAAAAAAGTGGGCATTATACCCGAGTAATACGGTATTATACACAGTGATTCCATTGTGTGGGAGAATAGGACAGTAAACTTTGCCTTTTCTTTTTTAACAAAGACCGTTACTTCAATAGGCTTATTGGTCTTAATAAATTTAACAATATGTTTTTAGAATTTTCCATAAATGGAGGTCTGTTAAGAGAGAGAGAGATTTAAGGCGGGAATAGAAAACCTACTTTTTAAAAGTGGGCTATGAGCTCATCCTTCACCTGGTTTTCATTCAATTTAAAGTTTAAATTTCAAATAAAAAAAATTGAACAATAGTCTACTTAATACTCTAAAAATATTTTAATTTCTAGAAGCTAAATTACTGATACGTTTAAGGTAAATTAATTATCATTTGAACTTCGTGACGCAACCTCATATATTGAAATGTTAAAAAACGTTAATTCTATCACATTCTACAAAAGACAGTGAATGATATATTTTTTTCGGTATCGTTAAATTTTGAAGGCATTTATTGCTCTATAACTTTTCAGTTATACCTTACACACAGATACGAGTAATCTTGTATGTAAACATCGACCTATCTTTATTCCCTGTGTTACATATAAAGTTGCTTTAGTTTGTCTTGGATTAACAGTCAGACTGAATTCGTTAATTAATAATGGTTTAGTGTGCCTCCGTCCCCTAAGAAAGGCGGCGACAGTTGTCAAACTACTTACGTAAAACTCATTACTGAAATACAAATATATATCTACTTTCGGTACTAATGGGCAATTAAATTATATGAGTAACCTACAGTTGTATTCTTAAAGCCAAGTAAATCGAGCATTTATTATGACTGAAACATCCAAACATTAACCAGATCCTTTGTCACCCCTCCTCCATCACGGGCTACGTCGTGGTCATGTCTCACAACCGCTTTCCGTAAGACCAGTGAAGTGATGATATTCGGCCTATTTAATAGTTGGATAGGTGATCCTCCTTTCCGTTTAGATGTTGTACTGACCCGTGCGTAGTTCGAATTCCAGGTCATCTCCGTTGCATGACCTTTGCTGTTACGAAGGAGGGCAATTCAATCGCAAACATTATTATTATACAGGGTGGCCCAAGATAAAGTAACCTCATTGAGTTTTGGTAAAAGAAATAATGGGGCTACTTTATCTTGGCCCACACTGTATTTCGCCTATAGAAATAGGAGGATATTCCTGAAAAACGAAAGCATTTACAATTATGCTTATTAAACAAAGTTTCAGAATTAATATAAAGTATGTTGATTTTAAATAAAAATATAATTAAAATTACTGAAAAACCTCGCAAGGCAAATTCTCTCTCTCTCTCTCCTCTCTCTCTCTCTTCTTCTCTCTCTCTCTCTCTAAAAAGCCGTCTTGGAGAGCATCACGTTAGCTGCAGTTTCAAAGCGCACACACACACACACACACACACACACACACACACACACACACACACACACGTTTCTCATGTGTATACACCCTGCCTGCTGCCTCTGTGACTTGTTTCACACACCTCTCTATTGATTGACTGTGGAACTTGCATAGGCTTGTCAAAGAACTTCTTTACTTCCGCTGTAGTCAGTTTACATGTCAAAGGAGGTTCAAATACCCCGTCAGACCAGTCTGTCAGCTCCAACACGGAAGAAGCACTGGGGCTGATGGAAGGTGTCTTCCTGGGACGTACAGAAAGATCTCCAAGTGTGTCATCATCTCCACCCCTCATGTCAACAACAATCTTTTGGACACCAGCTCTCCTCTCCTCACTGTCATCTGAGCACAAGAGTGTCTGGATTATCATTTCGCTGAATGCATACCATGCTGAGCGCTTGATGGTTGGCAAAACAGCATCCACTACAGCCTTCTTTTGCAGCCTAACTAGCCGCAGTTGAAACAAGATGTGGCGTGGGCCTTCCACCCAAGAGTGTTTTACTTTGATGTTGAACCAACAGGGGTAGTACACACCAACAATGTATTCCACTATCAGTCTTAAGTTGTTGAGGGTTTTGCCTTTAAGGCCATGTTTTGAAACCCATATGCGACAAAGCCTGTTTGCTGTTGTCAACCACCTTGAATGGCTCACTGGACCAATTTCAAGAAGGGCCAGATCTGTGGGAAGTTCTCCTGTCCTTATGGCCTGTGTGATCCTATACCCGTACGCTTGATCAGTAGAGAGATCCTTTACGACATTGTCACTCAGTGAAGTAAGAGGCTCTCCAATTGAGAGTTTGGTGAATGAAGGATCAATTTCAAGTTCGGTTGCAGTGTCTAGCATCTGCCAATGTTACCTGTCCACTTGTTGTTAGACAAGGTCTTCCCATCCAGTGCTGTGATCAAGTGTCGCAGGGGTAACTCGTTAGTGTGGAGGGCACAAACCAACCAGATCAGCTTACGGCAAAGCTTGACCTCTACCCAATGCATGGAACCACCCTCCCAGCCAGTGTTAACATTTGTAGAATCACCTCCAATGGCCTTCTTCTTCATGAAATCTACAAGATTATCAGCAATAACTTCAGCAGGTTTTTTTCTCGTTGAGCCTTTCTCAGGAGTGAAGTGGTAGAGATATCTTCCACCTGGCTCACTGCAAACAGAATAATGCTCTTTGATGATGCTGGGGAACTGACGATCTGAATTGTCTGCTTTCAGCATAACTTTAGTTGTATCTTGACGGCCGTCAAAGAAGATGCAGTCAATTTCACCCTTCTTACAAAGATCATCAAATTCCTGATCCAGGGATCTCATAACTTTTTCTTGGGCCCGCTTGACTTTATTGTGATCAACTACAAGTCTTGTCTTCTTCAGTGATCAAGCCAGCATCCATAAAGGCAGCAGTGGTGATGGCAGCTGTGGCACGCAGGCCAACACCATATCTGATGCTATGCATAGCAACATTAGGTATTTCTAATGTGTTGTACTCTGGCTTCTTATTGGAAGTTGAAGACGTGCTTGGTATTTCTAATGTCACTTCATAACTTCCAACCTTTCCATCTTGAGCATCAGCTATTTGTTCTTCATTTTCATCATCAGAGAAAATTATTTCATTTGATGGCATTGAAACATCCTGCTTACTTGTCTGCTTATATTCAGCAAGCCTTCTTTTTCGTCTTCTTGCCGCTTCTGCTTTTTGACTTGTCTGTTGTGCTCAGGTTGATCTGGCAAGCCAATCTGATGTGGTCCAATAGAACCAGACTTGTCTCTCTGACCTTTAATGAAAGCAAGTTCCTTCACAGGGATCTTCATCTCCCTAGGGCATGTACAGTTAATGTGAGTTTCGTTTTTGCAACCAGCATCTGCAAGGCAGCCAAATTCAGAGCAGAGAACAATTTTACACTTGCAACTGAGGGTGTCAAAAAGCTTGTCAAGTTTTGCAATGAAAGCCTCTTTGACATGTAGCTTTCCTCTCCCAAGAGATATGTTTTTGGCCTGCTCCCAGCTCTTTTGGATCTTGTTTAAGAGTGTGACTCGTGAATTTACAACGGGGGCTACAAAAGAACTGTTTGCTCGTTCCCACTTTTCAAGCACTTTAGGGTAAGTGTCCTTTGCAAGACTGGCTGCTGGGTAGTTTCTCACATCCTCACCACTTTGTTCTCTTAGCAGTAGCCCATATTTCAGAACGTCTCGCAGAGTTGGGAGTTCAGAGGGCAACAACTCTCTACCAGTTCCAATTAGGTTGCTCATATGTTGAATGTCCCCAGTCGTCCTCCTTTTAGAAGCCATTGTAGGTCAATTCCCACTGGTTAGGATGGGAGCACTGACGGACAAGTAATCTTCAGCACACTGATGAATATGTTTCAACCTGTGAAATAAGCAAAAACAGCAGTGCATTATATATACACAGCATATATAATTATTAATATAATAATTATTATATAATTCCACAAAAAAGTCAAAAAAGTCACTATTTTTATGTAGCTTCTTACCAAGCAAAACTAAATTATATTAAATTAACAAAAATATCTTTAGAATTCCTAAGTCATGCTGCAACTTTTTAGCATCCCTCATATTTGGAATTTGAAAGTTGAAAAATTCGACACACCCTAATATATGATACAATTCTAAATGGTCCCCCTGAGATAATTTTTATATAATAACAGACCTAATGTATATGGAACAAAGAACACAAGGATATTAAATCCACTATAGTCCAAATAAGTAATGATAAATTGCAAATGCTAAAATTTTTTCATTTCCATGATGGAAGCCCAACGCGGACAACGAGTCACTAGCAAAGAGGCCCCAAAATATAGCTTCTCTCACCAGCTATCTGCTAAACAGATAGAACCCAGCTTTGGGACAGGGTCTAGGGTTTAAAGCTAACCTTGGCAGCTACATTCAGAAGCTCAATATACGTAAGAAACTAGTTACATTTACGTCGAAATGAATTCACATCAAAGAAAAAGGGTAACTACTGTATGCTCATTAGGTCTGTATATTACATAAAAGTTACATCAGGAGACCATTCTGAGTTGTATCACATTAAACATACGCGTTAAATGCTTCGAAAGTGGACGCTCAAAGTTGCCGTTTGACGTTTAAGTTTTGGATTTTGGCTAAAAATACAATAATTATTACCCTTATCCTTTGATGTAAATTCAATTCGACGCAAATGCAACAAGTTTCGTGCGTATAGCGACCTTCTGAATTTGCTACCTCCCTGAAGAAGAAATCCCCAATAATAAAATATACATTACATTATAAAATAACAGGCAAATAAAAGTAGGGACGTTGTTTTGGGACACCATATACAAGTATATATATAATTATTATTATTATTATTATTTTTATTATTATTATTATATTATTTTTATTATTATTATTATTATTATTAATGATAAAATAAAGTGTATAATTGTGTAGAAATTGTTTAATATATTTCTAAAATGTAATTAAATAAAAGCTAAACTGTGAGATGTTTTTTTAATTTATTGTATGGATTTACCATTAGCCTCAAGACTTACAAGTTTGCCCTGGAAAAGTTTCGTAATTTTGAGAAGTTTCAATTGAGATTTAGTGAATCGCGTGCGATGCTCTTTTCTTCTTGTTCCGCCATTGATGCTTTTCTTACGGTTCTTCAAACATTGCTTCTTTACAAGTTTCTCTCTAGGTATTATCCTATCTTCCTTTCTTCTCTTTATGGTTTCTTCTTTAAGTAGACTACATTTTCTCATTACTCTCTTCTCTCTCTCTCTCTCTCTCTCTCTCTCTCTCTCTCTCTCTCTCTCTCTCTCTCTGTGGATCAGTTCAAGAAAAGGTTAGACCAAATCTTGCACACTATTTGAGGGTGTAGAAAATTTTCCCTGGCACCCGTTGCCATTGGTACCTCCTCGGTATGGGCCGCAAGGCCTTTTGAGGTACTTCTTTTCCTTGTAACTCCTTGTAACTCTCCCTCTCTCTCCCCTCGATGTCCATTTAGTTTCCAGTTTATTTAATTTAGTTTTTTTACACTTGTTTTTTTGCTTTGTCATTAACAGGTACCTTTGAGAGAGAAAAAGTTCGCATAATAAAAGTCCCATAAAAATATATTGTATTTAAAGAGCCCAAAAAAGTAATTATAATTGGTTGGAAACTAAACATGTGCCTCATTACACCTGTTTTTTTTGTTTTTTGTGGCCAGGTACTGAATACACTGTTCCTCCAACAGACTCCTTTTTTCACAAAAAGTAAAAAGCATTTTCACTATTTTATATATTTTTTATTTTCAGTTTTAATTCTATCATTTGTTTATCTTTGTCTTGAAATTGGTTTCGTAAATGGAGTGTACTATTTTAGTGTTTGTCTCTCTCTATGAAGCGTTTTGAAGTCTTCTTCGTTTAGAAAGCAGGATTTAAATGTCTGATGGTAATAAATCTGTTTAATGTTTTGAAACTGGTTTGCGTTTTTGTGTAGAAGTGGTCTGTGAAGTGGAGGAACAATGATTGTAGTTTGTATGTTGTAACTCTATTTTATTCATTATGTAGGTAAGTTTCCTTCCCTTTTTGCGTGATTTTTATTTTTATGCTAGAGGTTATTGAAGGGTGCGGGTTTTTCGGGGGTCCTCGATGACCTCGACGAAAGTGGCAACGACGTAAACGCGTCTTTTGTTCTCACTTTGATAGGTCCTTACTAGGGATGGGAAACTGAATCGAACTGGACTCGATAAACTGATAAAATCGATATTATTTTATGAACTGAAATCGAAAAAAAACCTCGAACTGAAAAAAATTCTGACAACTAAAATCGAAATTCGAACTGAAATTGAAAAACAATCAAAAACTGAAATCTGAATTCGAATAGATTAAAAATAACAGTTTTGCGTTTCAGTTTTGAGGACCATTTTATTCGTGTATTTATACATGTCGTGTGCCTTAAAATTTAGAAAGTGTACGAATTAATAAAACATTTCGAATTGAAAGTTTTTGTTAAATAAAACTTTATGTGAAAGAAATGAAGCGAATAAGTAAAACAAAAAAAAAGATGTGTGTTTCGTGCTGATTCAGTTGGCTATAGATGCTTACATGTTTAATCATACAAAAGTAAACATAGTTACTAAAGCAAATTCTCTCTTTGAAAAACAGAAATCGAATACAAATACAAATGCAAAATTAAATCTGAATTTGTCAATAGGGTGCCCCCCCCCCCCCCCCCCAAAAAAAAAAATATATATAAATAGTACGAAGAAATTCTTAAAGAAATATGAAAAAAAAACTGGAATCGAAATTTAAATTGAATCGAACCGAAAAATATAAAAACTTGAATCGAAAAATAAACTCAAATCGAAAAAAACTTAAAAACTTAAATCGAAACTGAAATCAATATTTTTGCAAATTTAAACTGAAATTGAAAACTGGACTTAAAATTTATCAGTTTCCCATCCCTGGTCCTTACTGATTTTTACACAAATGTATCACAGTTGGTGGTAGCATGGTCAAACTTTGTGTACTGAATAAATGATCCAAGTTTAATTTACTTGATGATTTCACTTTGAAGTTTCAACGAGTTCCATCACAGGTTAGGCCTGCTCAAACACACCCACACACCCACCTGCACCCATACCCACACACACACACACACACACACACACACACATATATATAAATAATGTTACAGTTAAAAGCCAAAATCAGTCAATACGCGTATAGATTATTTAGACTTTTGACTGACATATATATATATAGCCTATATATATGATGACTAAAACCACGAAGGAAAGGAAACACAGAGTGGTGCTCAAGCGCTTTCGTCTAATGACATCCTCAGTTAAATGATCAAGTCCCTCCATTAAGTTTACTTTAGAAGTGGAACAAGACAACTCAATCCCGTTTTTGGATGTGCGTGTACATAGGGAAAGCCCAGGTTTTAAGTTTAGTATCTATCGGAAAAAAACAAATAATTTGTCCTACGTACACTTTTACTCTGGATATGACACCCCCATTAAGAAGGCCATATTTTCTTCAATGTTTCTCCGCGCCCTTAGGATCGCCATTCCGGATTACATCGATGCCGAATTGGAAAAAGTCAGCGGTATTGGAAGTGATCTGTGCTACCCACCTGCGTTTATGGAATCTTGTCTTAACAAAGCAAAACGAACCTTCTATCGTGTGAATAATAACACGCGCACTTTGTCAAAGAATATTTTAGTACTTCCATTTTTCCCGGGCTTTTTAGGCGTTGCTAATGTACTTAAACTTTTGGATATTAATATAGTATTTTCATATAACAATATTGTGAAAAATATTATAGTAAAAAATAGCCCTACCAATAATTCAGGCATTATCTATAAAATTGGTTGTAAACAATGTGATTCCTTTTACATTGGTGAGACGGCAAAGGATTTGCACACGCGTGTAAAACAGCATCAATATTCCGTTAGAAAGGGACAGTCATCCAGTGCCCTTTTTGTCCATTTGTCTGAGTTATCCCATTGTATTGATTGGAATAATGCTTTAGTTTTGTTTCACTCTAGCAACATTGTTAATAGAAATATTCTTGAGTCTGCCATTATCCAACTTACAAATAACTTTAACATGAGCAAAGGTCTTTTTCAATTCGATCCCATTGTTTTTCCCTTATAAATTTGTATGCTCCTCTTACAATTTTTAGTTTTATTTTATTTATTTATTTATTTTTTTATTTTTATTTTTTATTTTTTTTGTGACCTATATATCATTCAGGCATTATCTATAAAATTGGTTGTAAACAATCCATTTGATCTTGTGTTGAATTCGGGCAAAGTGCTAAAATTGGTAGTTTTCCTTACAAATTTGTATGCTCCTCCCACAATTTTTATTTCTATATTTATTATATATATATATTTTTTTTTGTAACCTATATATAGTCTTGAACTCTTTATTTACTTCAGTGTTCCTGAGGATGTCATTAGACGAAAGCGCTTGAGCACCACTCTGTTTCCTTTCCTTCGTGGTTTTATTCATCATAAATATTTTTCACGTGTTACTTTCGTGAAATAATTTTCATATATATATATATATATATATATATAGTGATGTATCGGATGTCAGATTTCAAACATCCGCATCCGGATGCGGATGTTGAATTTTATGCGGATGCGGATGTGACATACATCACTAATATATATGTTAACCCCTCCGTCTATGGCCTTGGTCGGTTCGAAGTTGACGGGGGTTCTGGTTAGGTGGCACCAACGGATTTGTTACTCTGAAGTAGCTGATGCCGTATAGGGAATCGTAGTAGTTTTCTTCTATACTACTCTCCGATTTCTTCTTATAACGTATCGGGAAATTATTTCTCTACTTACGACTAAGTTCTCTGAAGGTTCCCCGATTCTTCTTATAATGTATCGGGAAATTATATTTCTCTATTTAAGACTGTCTTCTCCTTCGAGCCTTGCTCTCTTCAAAGAATTTAAAGATATTTCTTACTATATTTTACTACTAAAATGTTACAGGTAACGCTCAGCCTCTAAGTCTAATCAGAATGAACATTGGAGAAATTTTATGGGCTTTTATACTAAACTTCCTACTGACGTCATTATTATTTAATGCTGGTTTGTTTTTTGTTTTTTTTTATTCTCAATAGGCTGATTTACTTTACAAAACATTTAAAGACAAAACAAATAATTTTGCTGAAGCAATGTGTAAACTGCTAAGCAAGAGGAATCCATATTTTATTTAAACCGTATATTATATTGACAGCTCTGATGTTATCATGTCTGCTTAACTAAAAATGGAATTGAAATATGCCTTCCCATCATGAATTACAAACAAACAGGCACATGGCGAAAATTAAAGGCTTAAGATTAAAAATTAAACGTTAAGCAAGGCATGACTTCATCTTTTACAACGAAGAGAAAATGTATACAAAAAATTGAACAAGATTACATTATTAAGCTAAATCTACGAAAATGATTAAGTTATTTAAACAGAAATAGTTAACCAATTATAAAATAGAAAGCAAATAAAAAATGTATCCAAACTTGTGTCAGCGTTGTACGATTTTGGGTTTTATACAAAATGATTAAGTAGTTTACGAGGAAATAATTCACCAATTATAAAATAGAAAGCAAATCAAAAATGTATCCGAACTTGTGTCAGCGTTGTACGATTTTGGGTTTTATACTAAATGATTAAGTAGTTTACGAGGAAATAATTCACCAATTATAAAATAGAACGCAAATCAAAAATTTATCCAAACTCGTGTCATATGATTTTGGACCCGATATGTAAAAATGAATATATGAATAAGAATATAAGGCTTATATAAATATTATGAAGTATCATCAGAATTATATGAATGAAGGGATTATTCATTGTTCATTTTTACATATATATAAGAGTTCCTTGTTCCATGCACGGTCTGTGTGTATCATGAGAGAACCTCAGAAAACCATTCTGAGTTCAATCCCATATATATATATATATATAACAACATGTATAATTATTCATTTATAAACACCAAGAGAAGAACACATGAAAACACAGAAAGAATACACGGAAATTTTTTATATTTCGCTCTTAAATTCACATGTTAAAATTTACATTAGGTTATATAATTTCAAAACATCACTTCGCCTAAGGGATTGGCAAATGATAAACAACAACCGCGTGGTGAGTGTATTCAAAAATTCCTAAATTTTCCGTGTAACAATTATTAAATATATGACTAAAATGGAAATAATAATAATAATAATAATAATAATAATAATAATAAACGACAATAAAATATCCTAAATTTCTTGTGTAATAATTAAATACATACTGTATATACAGGGTGATTCAAAAGTCAGGTTACATAGGGCTTTTCTGTTTCTTTGCAGGTAAATGAGTTATGAGATGTTATCGAAGGAGGAGCGCATTGATGTGATATTCCTAGCTGGCTGCACAAGTGCATTGCCGTTAACGGTGGCCATATCGAACATGTAATGTGACTATTTCCCTGTATCATTACATAATCCAGTATTTCCCTTCCTTCTTTTGCACGATAACGCAAGACCACACAACAGTTTGCAAACAAGAGAGGCCATCACAAAAATGCGCTTGACTGCGTCACCCCACCCTCCATACAGCCCGGATCTGGCACCTTCAGACTTCCATTTGTTTGGGCCAATGAAAGATCCTATTCGTGGAAGAAAGTTTCAGAGTGACGATGAGGTTGTTGAGGAAGTTAAGAGGTGGCTCCAGCGGAACCCAGCGGACTTTTACCAGCTGTGGAGGAAAGCCGTAGAAAATGATGGAGACTATGTGGAAAAATATAAACTTGTAAAAAAGGTATGTAACTACTTGTGTACAAAATTTCTGGAACTTACAAGGAAACTTGGAAAGAAAAATATATATTGAGTGGCCCTCGTAGTAGCAGTCTGTTCCGTACCTACAGCTTCCATTCCTCAACGTGTAGAAAATTTTTTTGGGGGTGATTATACATGCAGTTGAAGTCATATTTGCACGAACCTGTCTTGTAATATTCGCATATGGTCCGTCGTTTAGATTCATTACGAGTCCTGTGGAATTCAATTTCTTTCACCCGTTCTGGACATTTCAGTGACATTTCAGTGAGGGGGGGTCCAGAGAAAAAAGGGCATTCCCTATATAACAAAACGGGCACAACAGTATATATTTTCTTGAATAATAATTTGGTTCAATGAGCGAGTGCAGTATCGCATGATATATGACGGTTACTTTAAACGGGAAAATTAGAGGGAACACATCTGTTGCCTGAGTAGTAATTATCCTTTGACCTAGACCCTCCGCCACACCCTCCACAGAGCACGTCTGACCAAACGGACCAGAATATTAATGGCTTATCAGTAAACATACCTACCTGTTTTTATTTGTAGCGGCTGAAAAAAGGGCACCTTAAGATATTAAAGGGGGGGTCTTGACCCCGCCGACCCCCCCCCCTAGATCCGTCCATGTCTTGTGCAGGAGATATTTATCCGTCTAAGACTACTTCTGTACCTCCCTGTAGTGTTCCCTTCGGAGTCCTGAATCCCTTTTTTGTTTGTGTTGGCGTTTTCTGAAGTTTCCCAGTTTTCTGTCGGTGAACCTGTTGTAACTGATTCTTCTGCTTCGACATTCTCCATTCCCGTTTGTACTACTATCCTATTGTTTTTTCATGCACTTGACGCACAAGAAGCCATAAAAGCCTACGATTTTGTTATTTAGTCTATTCATCATTTTCCTGTCCTTTTTATCTAATTTTATGTATTCGTAATTGTAATAGCGTTGGGTGTTAGACCCTGTTAGGCTTAGGCTACAACTTAGACATAAATAATACTTACAGATACTTTGCTTCAGGTTTTCATTGGAGGCATATATTTCGTGCTTTGGACCAGAAGTAACGAAACGGTCGACCAGCCCACTCCTAATTTACCTATTAATAATTTACAGACATTTATCCCTAAATGACATAATAATTAGACGACTTAACACTACGACCTTTAGTTAAAATTAGGTCACCAACGTTCATTTTAATTTAGGGACAACATAGACTCACCTGTCACTGATTAGATAGGATAGAAAAAGATGCATGCTGCTTTGCCAAGGCCATAAGCAAAACAGGACGTTTGTGATTTTAATTTAGTCGGTGTTACCATTTTAGGATTTAGTGAATTTTTTCATTCCGTGACTCTTTGACTATGTACAATTATTGTACATATATCCTCAGTAATGTTTAAATGTACTGCAAAGAATTCATTTTAAGCTGGTGGTCTGGTCTGTTTCATTTTTGCAATCGCGGAATTGGTACGCGGCGCATTCTATTAAACATAATCAAGCTCTATTCAACTTTTTCGATTTACCTCAACTCACATATTTTTTCTTTTTCTTTTTCTTTCGTCTACTTCCTTTCTGCTTTTCGAATTTCGTTTGCGAAATCTGAACCTTTTTGTTTATGATCCTCTTCTTCTGTTGACCTATAGGAAGAATTTCACAAAAATTGTTCTTCTGTTCGAATTGTTTTTAATTTATATTTCAATTTATGTTTTTTTTTTTGTGCACGCTGTATGCCATCAGCCTTCACTTAAGTTATTTTCGTGTATTCACTGATACTTGATACACACACTGGTATAAGATAGAATTTGCCGCTGAATTTATAAGCACTAGTTATCTTGGTATCAGCACAGAGTGGGAACAAACGTCTGTACACCACGAGTTAGAAACACTATATACAGGGTGTACATAAAGTCAGGATCTATTTTTGTGAAATAATTATTTTTTCTATTTTTCTTTTCAGAAGCCCTTAAAATGAATACAGAAGAGCGTGTGGCAATAGTAATTTGGCGAATCGATGGAAAGAAATACAATGACATCAGAGAGAAGTTTAGAAGGAGATTTCATAAGCCGGGGCCAATAGACAAGACAATACGAAAATTGGTAAACAAATTTAAACGAACGGGATCTGTAAATGATGAAGCAAGATCAGGACGACCGGTATGTCAGATCTTACCGTGAATGCAGTCGCGGAATTATCACTGAGGAAGCACGTACGTCCGTTCGTGCTGCATCACACAGACTCGGCCTCCCGACGTCATCTGTGCACAAAATTCTGAAAGTTAATTTGCAGAAGAAAAGCTATCATTTGCAGGTTTTACATGATTTACATGAGGAAGATTTCCCTCGACGAAGTGCTGTGTGTGCTGATCTCGTAGAACAAATCTGGATAATAATTTAATGGACAACATTCTCTTTAGTGATGAAGCCACTTTCCATACGTGTGGAAAGTAAATCGCCATAACTGTCGAATTTGGACAGATGAAAGACCGAATGATTTCGTCCAAAATTGGGAAAAGACCCACCTAAAGTTAATGTCTGGATGCGTTTAACAAAATCTAAGGTTTATGGTCCTTTTTTCTTTGCTGAAGCTACAGTTACGGGGCTTATTTATCTGGACATGTTGCAGCAATTCCTTGAACCTCAGCTGATTGGGGATAGGATTGTTAGTACCGTCGTCTATCAACATGATGGTGCTCCTTGTCACTATGCCAAATTGTTCAGGATTATCTAAATGGACGTTTTCCAAATCGCTGGATCGGACGCGGAAGCAACAGACCGTGGCCAGCGAGATGACCAGATTTAACCCCTTTAGATTTCTTTGCATGGGCTTTATCGAGTCGCACGTCTATCAGACGAAGATTACGAGTCTTGAAAACTTACGTACACGTATACGAACTGCTGCAGATAACATAACCCCGCAAAGCTCCAGAATGTGTTAGAAATGCTGCGGAACGATTTGAGCTGTGCAGGGATACTGATGGGCGTCACGTCGAATCCTACTCTTAATTATTTAATAAATGTTGTTACTTTATCATTTTATGATTGAATTCCATATAATTTCCAAGTGCTTCACAAAAATAGATCCTGACTTTATGTACACCCTGTACAAGGTAGCGCAAAAGTCAGGAGTCAAAGGAGCCAGAGAGAATGGATATTTTCCGTTCTATGGCCGCCACTATTTTTTAGTAAAAAAATTTATAATTTATGCAATGATAACTCTTTGACTCCTGTCTTTTGCGCCACCCTATATATATGCGGGAGGTGCCCCCTTGGGGCATTGGTTTCTGCGAGTATGTAGAAGAATTACGGCATTTGGAAGAGTGAGGTCCATGGTGTAATGGTATCGCGTCTGACCGGCAATCGGAAGATCCCGGGTTCGATTCCCAGGTGGTTACCTCATTTTTTCATTTGTTCCGTTTTCTCTCTCTCGTCTTGCGCGGAATATCTCCTATACAAGCGTCGTTCTTTACGTTATTTATACTGCGTGTTCTTTGCAGTTGAATGTATATATATATATATATATATATATATATATATCACAACTTATAGCTCTATAACAATATTCTAGACGCACTTGAAGGCAATGAAAACTACAATGTCATATACACAAATTTTGCTAAAGCTTTCGACAAATGTGACCATGGTATAGTAGGGCATAAACTGAAACATATGGGAATAACAGGCAAAGTCGTAAAATGGATCTACAGCTTCCTCAGAGAACGTCTACGGGTCGTTAAAATTCACGGTATCAGAATCGGAAGTATTGGCCCCGCTCCTTTTCATTATCATGCTAACAGACATAGACAATGAAGTAAACAGAAATAGTATAGTAACATCCTTTGCAGACGATACAAACATCGGCAGAAAAATCAGCGATGCAAAAGAGGTGGAGGCCTTGCAGAGGGACACAAACAGAATATACAAATGGTCAGAAGAGAACAACATGACATTTAACACCGAGAAATTCCAGCTCTTGAGATATGGTAGAAATGAGGAACTTAAACACACAGCATATTATACCCTGGACAGACAGGAAATTCAGAGAAGCACGAAAGCGATAGATTTGAAGGTTATAATGACCGATGATGCGAAATTCGAAACACAAAATCAGATAGCGATAAACAAAGCAAAAAGAGTCGCGGGGCAGGTACTAAGAACCTTTAAAAGAAGGGACAGGACAGTAATGATTCCCCTGTTGAAAACACTGATCATACCAAAACTTGAGTACTGTTCATTCTTGACATCTCCAGACAAGAAGGAAGAAATTAATAAAGTAGGAGATATTCAGAGACATTTCACACCCAAAATCGATGGCTTCAAAGAACTCAACTACTAGGAAGGACTACGTAAACTAAATCTGTACTTCCTGGAAAGAAGAAGAGAGAGGTACTAACCTCAAACTAAACCCAATTAACGTCCCAACGAAACTGGAAAATAGGAAAGGCAGAATGTGTAGTGTTCCCAAATTAAAGGTCCAACAAGGGACCTCCTCAACACTGAAGGAAAACAGCTTGG
>JAJOZX010000592.1:830000-902500 GCA_023014485.1 Bathynomus jamesi
AAAGTAGCCAAAAGTAAATATAGGTTAATAAGGCAATGGAGACAATAAGATTTATGGCTGACGGGTTTAATGATTTTTTTCTCTCTGCGGAAGAGTGATCGAATTATACGCTGTTTTTCATGATAGGAGATTGTGTATATATGTATATATCACAGCCATACAATCTACCATCCCTGTGTTCGAACGAAATCCATGTTTGTGCCATTAGAAGTTCGTTCAAAGAAGCGAATGTGCCTTAATTTCAGTCCCTCAAAATACAAAGAATACAATCAACGGTTTAGATCGTTTTAGATTTTATCGGAAATAGTCCCATTTTCCCCTTTTCCCAATTGTAATGGAAATCATGGTAATTAATTAATCTCAACCCCATTTATCCACTTATAAATCCCATCAGATTATGCATGGTTAAAATCCTTGCTTGTACTTTCTTACTAACTTATCCTATTTCATTTCCCATTGCGTGTAATTTAATAAGCATCATTGTATATAATTGTATATATTTATTAACTAGTTCATTCACTCTTATACCCAGGTCGTAAAGTCTTCACTGTCGTCGTTCTCATTTGTTTCTTCTTATTTCTCCCTATAATGACTTATACATCCGAAGTAAATAATTATAAAGTATTAATTATGAATTAATGTTTATGTATACAACTAACTATTGCATCGGCGGCTGGTTCTTCTTAAGAAGTTGAGCTGTTACCTGTCGTAAGATTCTCGTTGGTGTCCACGCAAGTGTTCACGATGACGTCCCTGACTAACGAATTAAATCCTAGAATAATAGGCACTATAGTTAACTATAAGTATATAGCATAGCTTCAATTCCTTTTAAATTATAAAACAACAGAACTCTCCGGCATCATATATATATAAATTATGCAATTTATGTAGAATCTTCAACTTCATCGGCTGACGTTGGGTGGGATCGTGGAACCTGTTTGGAACTCTTCGTCTCGGATGTAGGAAGACGTACTCGAGGAACCAGTAAGGAGCCTTTGCAGGAATTAAGCGTACATTAGCAGTCGATTCTAAAAAGCCCTCCACATCAGGTATGCCTTCAAAACGTTCAAGATTCGATTCGTACAACTCTAAGGACACGCTGTTGCCACTAACACCAGTCCCTTCGTCACCAAACCCACACGCATCAGAAAACTTAAATGGTTCCTTGTCACCTCAACCTTCCACATCCTCCGCAACACCCCAAGACTCTTCTTTTATCGTATCTACTTCCTACGCAGAAATAAAAACTCATTCCTTAAAAAGAACAGGCCAAGATATATATATATATATATATATATATATATATATGATACACACAGACAGTGCATGGAACAAGGAACTCTTCTGGGATAATTAAATCCACTATAGTCCGAATAAGTAATGGTAAATGACAAATACCATAGTTTTTCTTTTTCATGATGCTAGCCCGACGTGGGCAACGGGTCACTCGCAAAGAGGTCCCATAAATATAGCTTCCTCACCAGCTATCTGCAAGCAGACAGGATCCAGCTTTAGGACATGGATCTAGGGTTAAAGCGCCTAGCCCTGCTACATTTAGAACCTCAATATAAGCAAAAGACTCGCTGCCTTCACGTCAGATTGAATGCATCAAAGAAAAAGGGGTAACTATTATATTTTTAGCCAAAAACCAAACTTAAACCTCAACTGGCAGAATTGAGCGTCCACTTTTCAAGGCACATAACATGTCCGTTTGAAGATGGGAATGAACTCAGAATGGTCCCCTGAGTTTTTTATGATACACACAGACAGTGCATGGAACAAGGAACTCTTCTGGGATAATTAAATCCACTATAGTCCGAATAAGTAATGGTAAATGACAAATACCATAATTTTTCTTTCAAAAAAACTCAGGGGACCATTCTGAGTTCATTCCCATCTTCAAACGGACATGTTATGTGCCTTGAAAAGTGGACGCTCAATTCTGCCAGTTGAGGTTTAAGTTTGGTTTTTGGCTAAAATATAATAGTTACCCCTTTTTCTTTGATGCATTCAATCTGACGTGAAGGCAGCGAGTCTTTTGCTTATATTGAGGTTCTAAATGTAGCAGGGCTAGGTGCTTTAAACCCTAGATCCATGTCCCAAAGCTGGATCCTGTCTGCTTTGCAGATAGCTGGTGAGGGAAGCTATATTTATGGGACCTCTTTGCGAGTGACCCGTTGCCCACGTCGGGCTAGCATCATGAAAAAGAAAACTATGGTATTTGTCATTTACCATTACTTATTCGGACTATAGTGGATTTAATTATCCCAGAAGAGTTCCTTGTTCCATACACTGTCTGTGTGTATCATAAAAAAACTCAGGGGTCCATTCTGAGTTCATTCCCATATATACATACATACATACATACATATATATATATATATATATATATATATAATATATATATATATATAATATTATATAAACAGAAACAGTGTACATATTAAAATATACATATTGAAACCAATGTGAAAGAGCATATATACAAACTTTATCAGTATATCTTAACGTCTCATGGCCGAGTGGATAACGTGACGGTTAGCAAAATTCGAATCTCCAGTGGCATTATCTCGAATCTCACCGAGGTAAGGTAAATTTATTTCTTATGTATTTAATCTTGAAACTTAAGTTGCTCTTAGTATATTGTTCCTGATTAACATAAAGTTAATGTGCATGTAATTACACTAGGTTTATGAAAATAACTGAGTTGGTATGTAATTGACATTTCCTCTAATAGAAGGCGCCAGCTACTTCGGTTAAATTATTTTCAAGGGATCAGCTCCCCGAAAATTATTTAATCAAGCATCGATCGAAGTGTTTCATGAAAATACTCTCATCAACTGAGAACACTTGATCGATGAAAGAATTTCTTACAACTTGATGAAAATTTTAGTCTCACTGTAGATGCTAAAAGCTTCCGCAAAGTACTTTTTGTTTTTCCAACTTTGAATTTTTAACGTCAAATGTTTTTTTTTGTTGTTGTTGTTTGTTGTTGTTGTCGCAGGGTGCATTTTTCAGACAAGTATCGTACTTGTTTACAGGTTGTTATTATTTTTGAGACTCGTGTCAGGATGGTGTTAAGTTAGACTGAGTTAATTAGGTTGTTTAGATTAAGTTAAATATCGCGATTTATATGGTAGTCAGATGCTTTCTGAGCGTAAGTGTGGTTAAGTGTGTGTGATAATTTACAGACGTCGTGGGGTAATTTTTTCTGAGGTAATACCTTTTGTACCTCGGAACATTAAAAAGTTTGTATAACAAATTCTAGAAATATTTTTATTGTCGGAAAAAAGATCTGTTGGTCCTCATTAGATTAGGCTACGCTTGGCTAAGTTAGTTAAAATTTGGTTAGATTAGGTTAGGCTAGATTTGCGAGTACCTCACTATTTAATGACTTAACAGAAAACACCCTTCGGCCCCTCAATTGTGTCCGAAGTACTTCTTGGTTCGACAGCACTAAGGTTGAATTAGGTTTGGTAATTAATTTTCTAGATATGAGTATTTGGATTTTAAAAAGTTGATACCTCCCTTATACGGAGATATGTGTGTGTGTATGTGTGTGTGTATGTGTGTGTGTGTGTGTGTGTGATGGGTGGATAAGTCCAAATTCGTATAGATTGGAGGGTGTTTTGGGTGGATTAGTGTTCAGATTTGAAGAGTTTTATAGCCGATAATTGACGTATTAAGACTCGTGTTTGCTCAGTAAATTGGTGAGTTAAAATATTTCCCGACATTTTTTTTTATTTTTACGTTATCGAAGGTGGAATTAATGGACATATCACGTGAAAAAGGCTAATCAAATACAGACATATAAATATTTTTTAAATTAAAAGTTTTTAATAATTTTAAAATAAGTTAATGAGTGCCTGTGGTCGTGTGGTAGAAAAATCGACGAATATACTACTGTAAGTAGTTTATTTCCTATCTCACTCAAATATTTGAGCGCAAATTTGTCAAGCCAAAGAGTGAGACTTGTATGTTAAGGACGTACAACATACAAATGGATCTTGTACATGAGAAAGAGATAGTGAGCAAATGAATGTAGATGATGCGGGAAAAGGAAAAGGAAACAGACCACTGGAAAAGTTATCGAAAGAACATAATATTCGATAAAATGACAAAACAAAAGTTGACAGTGGGTACACGAAACAAAGAAGTATGTCTGTCTATGAAGGAAGTAGAACCCTACATCTATGAGTATTTGGGATTGTCAATAAATAATCTACAAAAACAGCCTGTAAAACCTCTTTAGAGGTTGTAATGTACTTAGGAATTAAAATAGTTGTTCCTGGAATATTAGTGAAGTTTATCTGAAAAATAATAAAGCAAGATAAGTTATTATTTGAGTTGGAAAATCATGCAGAAAAATGTCAGTTGGATTTGTTGACTCTATGCAATATGTCTGGAAATAATTATTGGATTATTTCAGAGAAATTTGGCTGAAATATTTAGAAACATAAATAAGAAGGATGAATGCAAAATTTTAATGAAAATTTTAAGAGTCTGCTGTCTGCTATTTCTCAGATCTGCTCTTAACTCCTTCAAAACTCGCCTTAAAAAGAGATCATGATTCTGAAAATGTTTAAGTTCCTCTCTTATCACTGTGAAGTTAAAAAAATTATAGCAAAGAAGCGAATTTTCCCAAGAAACGGAAAATGAACTGTTAAAGTATTACTGTGAAGAGATTGCGTACAAAGTAACATTAGAAGAAAATAAAGGAGTCTTTTCGAGCCATATCATTAGTAGATGAAGAGGAGTTGAGAGAGTCTAAAGGATCTTTTAGAGTACTTATTTCATTAGGGAGGAAACAGTCCAGCAATTAGTCGACTAACACTAAATCCTGAGAGAGAATTTTATCGTACTAAGCCAGATCTCCTTCAAGACGTCATTAAGAAGAGCACTTGAATATAAAATGATCGTGGGCTTAACCTCTGCATTAAAATACGATGAAAAAGTAATTCTTAATGTGATAAAAACATTAACTGTGGCTTTAAAGGTCTGAAATGAGAGAGAATGAGATATAGGAGCGGTGAGCCTTGTTCCTCTCAGTGAAAACAGAGTCAGCAAATAAAAACCTTTTATGTGAACTCTAAAACAAATCACAAGACAGTGTGAGAAAGAGGCGGAGAGAGGCATGTCAGTTATTTCACGAACATACCTCCCTCTGGCTTTTTCCGGAAACATGTAGCAATACCAGTTCCACCTTCTCTTGATTGGTATATTGAACCATCAGGGTATTTTCTTTCCTGAAATATGTAAAACTAAAATTAGAAATGTGTTTGTTTAACTTTAAAAATATAATGTCTGTTTTTCCCTGAGTCCAAACTTCTGGGACACCCTGTATATACGTGGAAAAGGTTTTCCACAGGAAATTTTTTTTTTTGTTAAAATTTAAAGATAATATTCTGTTTGTATAAATTAAAGTATTAAGCCTTTAAAAGATATTATCCTGTTTGTGTAAATTAAAGTATTAATCCTTTAAATTTTGAAGATGTCTGACATCCCTTCTTAACCCGAATGCTCTCCAGAGGTGGCAAATTCATAATCTTTAAAGGAGACGCCTACATTCTAAGCATTCTTTTAGGCTATTATAAATCACATAAAGGAGTTAAGCATAAAATTAAAATTATATAAATTCATTTGCTAATATCGTTGTTAGACTAAAACTTTGCAAACTTAATAATATTTTGTAAATATGGCATCAGGGAGTCCCTCCAGGCATGAGACAAGGAAAGGAGTCAGTTCGTGCCCTGCCTTTTTGGCCAGCAGGTTGGTCCGTAGCTTTTTTATGAAAGCATTGTTCGTTAATAACTCTCTAAATAAATGTAGTGAGAAAAACTTTGATTTCTATTTTAACTTTGCTCTGTAAAAATCTAATCTCTCGAGAAGTGAACTATCCTCGTGAAATAAAACTGTGATAAAGGGTAACACGTCATTTTTATCCTTCCACGTGAAATTTATAAACATCCCATTCTCTCATCGGATTGAGGAAGGGGACGTAACACGCAGTCAGATCTTGTTTTTTTTTTATAAAGCACCGTGGATGTAACCGTGGATTGGCGGTGCAACGAAGCAACATACTGAGTTACCTCACAACGGAATGGTGTAACGTCATATATATATATATCTATATATATATAATATATATATATATATATTTTTTATTTATATATATATATATATATATATATATATATATATATATATATATATATAATGTATCCGTGTTAAAATGTACTTCGGAGGCGGAGGGAAATTATTAAGAAAAGAAAATGTTGCAAGAAAAAGACAAAAAAGGCGAACTCATATTGACAAACATTAAAATAAAATCTGATTTACTTTGGCTTCCCGAAAACAATAGACTCTGATTGGTCAATAATTTTGTCCTTTATCGAAATGGAGCTCTCTGATTGGTCAATGAAGAGAGAATATTGACGCTGCATCGTGTCATCTTCCCCTCTTTCAACTTAATCTTTTAATACAGAAAAGGCTTTGAAGGACAGAGGGGAAAGGAGAGTAAATGATGCAAAGGGACATAAGGGGAGAGGCGAAACGGTCGGAGGGGAAGCAATAAAATTGAAAACAGATTCACCCACCAATAAAATTTTGTACGGAAGAGAAATGAGATTAGTAAGTTTATATATATATATAATATAATATATATATATATATATTATATCTATAATATATACGTACAGGGTGTTTCATAATATGTGGGAAACACTTTCAGGATGGATTCAGGACCTGAAAACAATGAAAAAAGTTTATATAAACATATCCCCGAAATCGCTTTGTTTCCGAGTTACAGCCCGTTATGTGTTCCAGCAAGTATCCGCTTTACCTTTAAAAGAAATGCTCAAAATGACTGCCTTGCGCTTGAATACACGCCTGAACACGCCTCGTCATCGACTGCCTGACGCGTTCAAACATTGCAGGTATTGCTCGGATTTTCTGGCATCCTTGTTCTACACGTTGGCGAAGCATTTCAACGTTGTCAATGGGTGTCACGTAAACGATGGAATTCAGATGACCCCGCAGGTAAAAATCGAGTGGATTCAGGTCCGGGGAGCGAGCAGGCCACGCAATGGGTCCTCCACGGCCTATCCATTTATCAGGGAAATGGTCACCCAAATAGTCTCTGGCTACTCGACTAAAATAAGGCGGAGCGCCGTCATGCATAAACCACATACGACGTCGGACACCAAGAAGAACTTCATCTGGTAAATCGCTTAAATCATTTCTTAAAAAATTGGAATAGGATTCTTCTGTTAATCTTCCAGGCAAAACAAAAGGACCGATTAAGTTGTCGGCAATAAGTCCTGCCCATACATTGATACTATATTGTTGTTGGTGCCATGACTGGATGATGGCATTACACTCGGCAAGTCCATACATGAGATGCATGGCTGCCATTTCTCTGTTTGAATAAGTCTCCATTCTCACTTCAAATGCCCACTATCACTTAATAGCACAAAAACTTTTAAGGTTTTTTTTTCACTGTACTGCACTTATTCACGTAAGAAGTTACAAATACGAACAATGAAACACGGCGATGCACCTCTGACTGACTGATGGCTCTACACTCAACGATATTGAAACATGTCATAGAGTGTATGAAACATTACAATCGACAAGACCATACATGACATAAGTCTCGTACACACTCGCAAACATTGTCGGCAAGCAATGTTTGTAAACAGTTTGCGGAAAGAATTGATGGAACACAAAACGGGCTGTAACTCGGAAACAAAACGATTTCGGGCAAATGTTTATATAAACTTTTTCATTGTTTTCAGGTCCTGAATCCATCCTGAAAGCGAGTCCTACATGTTATGAAACACCCTGTGTATATATATAGGTACCGGGTGGCCCATAATTCAAGAGCCATAAAAATAATTGTTTTTTTTCTAATAATTCTTATACTTTCTAATAATGTTTTTCTTTATTTTCTTCTTGATGAATTACCTGGATTGACGTACCGATAAACAAACGACGTGGCATGTTTTTTCAGCAAGACGGTGCACCTCCTCATTTTGCCATGCAAGTTCGCAAATACTTTGATAAAACGTTCCCCAACAGATGGATTGGCCGAAGAGGTCCTATCGAATGACCACCCAGGTCACCAGATATCACTCCACTCGATTTGTTTCATCAAAAAGAAAATAAAGAAAAAAAAAACATTATTAGAAAGTACAAGAATTATTAGACAAAAATACAATTATTCCTATGGTTCAGGGGCGTCCGCAGGATTTTTTGTAGGGGGGGGGGGGTGGGGGAGCAAGTATGGACAAAACATCAAGGCTACTCAATACTCATTTTTCATTTGCTAAGTTAGTGGTAATTGTGAAATTGCTGTCAGACTAGGACTACACATACAACCTGAGAGCAAAATTGTTTTATTAAGTCAAATAAAGTCATAAACTGACCCATGGAACGTGAATTATATACTGTATTTCACCACACACACACACACACACACACACACGCGCGCGCGCGCACACACATAAACACACACTGTGACACACATACATACACACGCACACACATAAACACACACTGTGACACACATACATACACACACTATACAAAGAAAGAAGTAACATGAATGAAACTTTAAGTAAAAATTATTAAAAAAAATTGTTAAGATATCTTTCTTATACCTTTTTCAGTTGTCATTTTACTCATTAAATAGAAGCTGTAGGCGGCGTCTATCACTACCAAAACGTTCAATGACGGTCTTCGTGAAGGCTTTCTTCTTACTCATTACCTTTTGTCGATGGACACTCATCACGCACAAACCCGATAGGCGGTCAGTTGACATTGATGACCGCAAATAGTAAATAGTAATAATAGCAGTCACGAGTAGGTTATTAAAAAACAAAAAATTGAGACAGGAATTAAATTAAAAACAGACAAATTTTCTATAACAATGGCATGTATATTATGAAAATAAGCAATTGCCCCCCCCCATTTCCCCTACCTGCGGACGCCCATGCTATGGTTCCTGAATTATGGGCCACCCTGTATATATATATATATATATATATATATATATATTATATATATATATATACGTACAGTATATCCTGTTCTCTTTGAGGAAGGCTGAAAACTGTAAAGTTGTATTGCACTTAAGGATAAACGCACAAGTTTATGGAAGTTGCTTCGGAATGTGTCTCGTACTCTCCTAAAAACTTGCAACGACAAATGGAGCAGTTTCTTCCTTTATAAAGACTGTGAATCACAATGTGTCATTTTTGTTTCGTGGGAGGCGAAACTTCGGGCTCTATTCGGAAAAAATGTGAGTGCTGAAGAAAATAAACCTTCGTTAAATTCCATCTCATCTTTGAGTCAAAGAGAGGATTCGGGACATCTTTCGGGACATCTTTCGGGACATCTTGTTTTCGTAAACACATTAGAAAGCAAATGGGTAAAAGTTTTATTTTTGGACGTTTTTAAAATGAAGGTATGCAAATACCAAAATATATGAAATGGGGTACTACCTCCTTAGTATGTGCGGTCAAAAATAACATTGTAATTGTTTTAATTACAGTAGAGTTACCATATCCCATTTATATGTATTTTTTTTGCTTTATTTTGTTATTGTAAAATAGTTTGTTAAAATGCTATTAATTATATTTCGGTACGACAACCTTTCTATGTATTCATACACACGTCCATAAACGGTTATTAATTATATTTTGGTACGACAACCTTTCCATGTATTCATGCATACGTCCATAAGCGGTTATTAATTATATTTTGGTACGACAACCTTTCCATGTATTCATGCACACGTCCATAAGCGGTTATTAATTATATTTTAGTACGACAACCTTTCCATGTATTCATACACACGTCCATAAACGGTTAATATGAAATGTTTTACTTAAAAAAAAGTAGCGTATAATTTTTACTTTCTTCTGAATATAAGGTTTTTAAGTGCAAATTATAGTAAAATTATTTGGACAGAGGTGCATCAACAGTAGTTGGGGGAAGATTACATACTGGAAAACTCTCGTTTCAGGGGATCAATTTATTCCGTAATATGAAAGGAAAATTATTTTTATTGCCACTTTTTACGCCCCAGAATATATAATTGAAGAGCAAATTAATTCAATTTTTCATCCACGTAGAGACAATTATCTTTTTTTCTATCATAATCACTACATAAACTTCATTATATTGACTTTATCAATTGGGTGAAAAATTCAGCTCTTACAACTGAAACCAATAATTACACTCGGTTTTCAGCCTTAAAACTAGTTAATTAATCGATGGCAAACCAAATATTTGAACGGGAGTCGCTATCTAATGGAGTAAACACCAATTAAATCTTCTTTCAGTTAATCTGCACTTCGTTATTACGTGCATTTTTTGCCCCTATGCGTTAACCTATAACATGGGTCGGGGAACTTTTTTGGGTATTACCCAAAAATCTATTTGAGTAAACAAAAACAAGCCAATTGCTCTTAAAATTGTTGCATATGGTGTCTCTCATACCGCACGCATTACCCCCAAAATTTTTAAATGTACCCCCATTTGGGGTAATTTACCCCTGTTCGCCGACCACTGACCTATAACAACATATTAACAATAAGTTAAGTTTTAACATTAATATATTAAAAATAAATAACAAATTTTGCTCTTGCTTGAAATAGATTCAAACCCCCCTCATTTGAAAATACAATTTCTGCCAGCCGCGATGTTATCCACTTGAATATGTTGCGATTTCGTATAAAAGAGACAAAGGGTTTGCGTATACTTCACAGTTCTTTTGTACTTACGATAACTGCATTGCTTGTGTTTATATATATATATTATATATATATATATATATATATATTATATATAATATTAAGTTTCGCGGAAACCAAATTACACTAGGTTAGGTGATCGTTTTAGATTGGTTAGTTCAAATTCAAATTCAAAGCTTTATTCAGAAAAGAATATGCCCTTGTTGGAACCATGGAGACATTTTAGGCAAAATTAATGGCATTTAGTTTATTTATTACATAAAAATAGTGACAGTAGCAAGTAATAGTAATAGTGACAACAAAATAATAATAGTAATAGTAATAGTAATAATAACAAATAGAATATAAAGTTTACAAAATGTTACATGATTTCAGCTTAAATGATTTATTATATATTTAGTAGAAAATAAATGTTGCTTAATAAAAAAAATATAAAAAAATAATAGATTACAAATTAAAGGTGCTTAATGAGTGAAATTAGCACATTTTAAACAGGTGATTACATAATTGATTACTATGGTAAAATGGCAGTAGTGAACTTATACATCAGTAGGAGCTAATAAAGTGATGTTTTAGTGATTCGCCAAATACATTTAGTGATGAAGCCTGCATGATATGTATGGGAATTGGATTCCATACATCTGCTCCTTTGAAAGAGAATGCATTTCCCGCAGTTTCTATTGTATAGTTAGGTTTGTGTATAAAATCCCTGGGCAGTCTCGCGTTATGATGATGGTGTATGTTTTATATATTTATTTGAGCTTACCCCATCTTGTAATGCAACATAATAAATGTGGATGAATGAAGGAATAATATAGGGTGAGGATGCATTTTGAGGAAGGGTATTTTTTTAGTTTAAATACTATGAAAATAAATCTTTTGATATTTTGGATTTGATATGTTGTACATGACTTTTGAAATTCAGTTTTTCGTTTAAATTAATGCCAAGTACTTTCACCTCATTCACTCTTGCAAGAGTAGTATTCCCAATTTTTATTTGATAGTTTGTATTAACATGTTTTGTGGGAATAATCATATATAAGATGACTTTGTCAGTTTCAATAAACGTTTATTAGCACTCATTCATTTACAGTATACATATTTTCTAATTGCCTTTTCGTTTCATAAATCAGAGTCTAAATTATGATGGGAATTCCAGCCATTTCCAGCCAGGTCTCACACACACACACACACACACACACACACACATATTTCAAACCAAATGAAAAGATAAAAAAATTTCAAAGGATACAAGGTATATAAGGTATGGATCCTCCCAAGAGGAAGCACCTTTCACACTTTGGTGCCGCTGATTGGGACGCCCATAGGTAGTACTTTTTTGATTTTCCATGGAATAATTACTGCTTCTGTGGCCGGGGCCCCTCCGAGTATGCTGAGCGCATCACGGAAGTGATTCTTTCGGGCATGGAGGCGTACATTCCATATTTTATTCCTACTACTAATGCAAAAAACGTTAATTTACTTGTTCTAATGCTATCCGCAACAGAGAGGAAGCTTTCAGAAGATACCGTCGCCACCCAACTCCTGACTCTCACTCAGCTTATATTTCTGCCAGGAATCGTACAAAATCTGTTCTTCGACTGGCCAAAAATTCCTTCATCAGACAAAAATGTGAAATCTATCCAATTCTAATTCTTCTCGCTCTTTCTGGTATCTAGTTAAGAACCTCTCCAACAACTTTACTGCTTCTTCTTCTTCTTTCCCTCCTCTTTTCCATTCTGATGGCTCAGTTGTTGTCTCTTCTCCCGATAAAGCTGAACCCTTCGCTCAAACTTTCGCCTCCAATTCAACCCTGAACGATTCCGGTGCTGTTTCTTCATCTTCCCTCCGGCTTAATTATTACTGAAATTAGAATCTCCTCCAAATATGTTTCTTCTTCCCTATCTGGGCTCAACTCTAGGAAGGGGTAAGGTCCTGATGTTCTCCCTCCTGTTGTTCTCAATAACTGTTTGTGTGCTGACACACTGTGCTGACTGCCTAGGCAAACTCTTTCGTCGATGTCTTTCATCTGGTACTTTTCCTTCCTGCTGGAAGTTTGCTTACATTCAGTCTGTCCCAAAGAAGGGTGAACGCTCTCAACCTTCCATCTATCGTCCAACTGCTTTGATTTCTTGCCTTTCTAAAGTTTTTGAATCTACCCTTAATAAGAAGATTCTCTTCTCACAATCTTCTTTCAGATCGTTAGTATGGTTTCCGCAAGGGACGCTCTACTGGCGATCTTCTTACATATCTCTCTGACTTTTGCTCATCCTCCTTTCGGGATTTGGGTGAAACCTTTGCTATTGCGCTAGACATATCAAAAGCGTTTGATAGAGTCTGGCACAAATCTTTAATTTCGAAACCACCCTCCTTCGGTTTCTATCCTTTTATCTGTGCCTTAATCTCTAATTTCCTTTCTGGCCAATCTATAGCTGCGGTTGTAGATGGCTACTGTTCTTCTCCTAACGCTATTAATGGTGGTGTTCATCAGGGTTCCATCCTATCACCCACTCTTTTCCTTTTATTTATCAATGATCTCTTAAATTGCACTTCCTGTCCTATCCACTCCTATGCCGATGATTCCACTCTTCACTTCTCCACCCGCTTCACAAAGCGTACCTTTCAACAGTCACTCCATGCTTCGCGTGGGACGGCTATGGTGCACCTGACCTCTAATTTTTCCTCTATTTTTCCTCCTGTCTATGACCTCCAATCTTTCAAACCCAGAGTGTCCAGGCATCCCGAAAACTCTGGACCTTGATTTTGGATCTCCTCTTCCTCTATTGGGGTGGGGTGGGGGGGCATTTTGCGGACATTCACCCTTGGCTCATCCTTCCTGTATAAAAAAAATGGGGACCACTGGCAGCACAAATACAGAGTATAATATAAACTTTAGGTACCACCGCCTCAAATATAAAAATTTTCAGAATAAATAACTATAAATATAGACGACACAACCAACACTGACTCAGCCCATAGTAAAATAATACTTATATTCACCGTTGAATGATATATATATATTATATATATATATATATACACACACACCAATCTTCAGTATTTATAATAATAATAATAATAATAATAATAATAATAATAATGATAATAATAATGATAATAATTATAATAAACAGGTTGAGATCCTTTCGAACGCATCCTAACGTGATGAGATTATGACACATGCTGTATAAATAATTCGTGCGAACTAACCTAGTTTTTTTGGGGGGGTTTTAATAAAGAAAAAGAGATAAGCGTGTATTAAGTCTGAAGCACACTGGAATTTTACAAATTTTCCATCCACACACACACACACACACACACACATACAGGGTGTCCCATAAGTCCGGCATCATAGGAGAAATTCATATTTTTCTATTTCTACAAACCATAATTCATATTTTTCTCTTTCTACCGGCCATAATGTCTGTGAGCAAGGAAGAACGAATCCAGATAATTCTACTCATAGGAAATCGGAGTCAAAGAGACTTTGCAACGAGTCTGCTAACACAACTCTGTGTTATTGGCTCGCGGTCTGGATGCAGTCTGTTAAATTCAGCAGCGGCCTCTCTTTGACTCCGATTTCCTATGAGTAGAATTATCTGGATTCGTTCTTCCTTGCTCACAGACATTATGGCCCGTAGAAAGAGAAAAATATGAATTATGGTTTGTAGAAATAGAAAAATATGAATTTCTCCTATGATGCCGGACTTATGGGACACCCTGTATATATATTAGCATTTGTACAGTGTTAAAAGAAAAGACTTGAAATCTTAACTTCATACAAGTAATTTTCTTTTAATTCTTAATGGATTTTGTACCTTATCGCGCGAAACTAATCACTGAACGGAGGTCTCTGGAGATCTTGTCCTTTCTTTTAAGCTTACTTGCTTTAAATACCGTTGTCTCTTCCCTCTCTCTCTCTCTCTTATACACACACACACACACACAGAATATATATATATATATATATATATATATATAATGTAAAGAACGACGCTTGTGTAGAAGAGCGTACTGCAGAAGATGAGGAGGGAGAAGGAACAAATGAAAAATGAGGTACCACCTGGGAACCGAACCCGGGATCATCCGATTGCCGGTCAGATATGCTATCCACTACACCCGGGTGGTACCTCATTTTTCATTTGTTCGTTCTCCCTCCTCATCTTGTGCAGAACGCTCTTCTACACAAGCGTCGTTCTTTACATTAATTTTACTGTGTTGTTTGCAGTTAAAAAAATAAAATAAAATAAAAAAAAAAATATATATATATATATATATATATATATATACGTAAAGAACGATTGTATAGAAGAACATTCCGCGCAAAATGAGAAGGGAGAACGAACAAATGAAGTAACCACCCGGGAATCGAACCCGGGATCTTCCGATTGACGGTCAGATATGATAACCACTACACCATGGGCCTCACTCGATCAGAAGTTGAAATATATATATATATATATATATACACATGACATTTCAAGATTTATAAATTATTTTTTATATTTAAGAAAAGATTCAATTAATTATTCTTAATAATTTAGAATCTAACTATCAAATGAATAATATTATATATATATATATATATATATATATATATATATATATATATATATATATGAAGCCTTCTTAATTAATTTAATTAATTTCCTTCTGCCTTGATAAAGAGATTTCTCGTTTTTGAAACTTAAAATATGAACTCATATATATATATATATATATATATATATACTGTATATATATATATATATGAAAATTATTTCACAAAAAGTAACACGTGAATAATATTTATGATGAAACATTTGCTATTTTCATCATATATATATATATATGGCGCCTCGGTGGTGTAGTGGTTAGTGTCGCTGACTACGAAACCATCGGCCGCGGGTTCGAGACCCGACGGCAGCCGGCGCGCAGCAAAGCCCAGCTGTTCATCCTTCCACACAATAAAGCAAGTGGTTGGTAGATAAATGGGTACCCTAGGTGGCCTAGTGGTTAAGACGCTGGGCTGCTGATGGGGCGTGGTTCGGATTCCACGTTAAACTGTAGGTCTAAGGTTTAGTGAAAAGTTTGACCTTCGTCAGAATGAACAATTCGGGCGGAAGCTAACCAAAGGTTATATATATATATATATGGTGGGGAAAAAAGAGGGAGACCTCGAACTTTGGCTGTAAAATCCAAAGTTATGGTCAGATTTCAATATTTTTTTCACACCCCACAATTAAGTAAATTTCCTATACGGTGAACGGATTTCAAAGAAAACTGATGAAAATTACGGATTTATTGAACATTTCTTTATGCCACTGGAAATTCTTCATTTACACTACTACTGCATTGTCGGGTCGGCAAAAAAAAAAAAGGGAGACCTTTTAAATCCTTCATATCTCGGCAAATACGGTACATAGAACTGTAAAATTTTAGTATGTTAGTACTAGGTAATTTTATGGTTTGTTTGCCAGTTTTTAGCATTTTAGCTGAGAAATTGGATTTATGGCGAATATTCCAGAAAAATCTTGCGAAAATTAAAGCGATTTTAATTAACGTAAGCCAACTGCGGGAGGTTTGGACAAGCTTCTCAAGAAAATCGACAAAACAGGAGAAGCTACAGTAAAAGATGGCGTACCAACCATAAAATTACCTAGTCCTAACATCCTAAAATTTCGTGGTTCTATGTACCGTATTTGCCGAGATGTGAAGAATTTAAAAGGTCTCCTTCCCCCCCCCCCTCTATCTATATATATATATATATATATATATTCCCGGTCAGATATGCTATCCACTACAGTGACTACACCATGGGCCTCGATTGATCAGAAGTCGTAATTCTCCTACATACGAGCAGAAACCAATGCCCTGAAGGGGCACCTCCCGCATGCCGCACATACGTATATACATTTTAACTGCAAACAACACACAGAAGATCCCGGGTTCGATTCCCGGGTGGTTACCTCATTTTTCATTTGTTCGTTCTCCCTCCTCATCTTGTGCGGAACGTTCTTCTATACAAGCGTCGTTCTTTACATTAATTATACTGTGTGTTGTTTGCAGTTAAAATGTATATATGTGCGGCATGCGGGAGGTGCCCCTTCAGGGCATTGGTTTCTGCTCGTATGTAGGAGAATTACGACTTCTGATCAATCGAGGCCCATGGTGTAGTGGATAACATATCTGACCGGCAATCGGAAGATCCCGGGTTCGATTCCCGGGTGGTTACCTCATTTTTCATTTGTTCGTTCTCCCTCCTCATCTTGTGCGGAACGTTCTTCTTTCCAAGCGTCGTTCTTTACATATATATATATAAAAAAGCGTAATGACTTATAATAATTTGCCAACTTGACGTTACACTGTGTATGATATGACTATAGGACATCCTTCACAATATCTAAGGTCACATGACGGAGGGGGTCCCTACAGCTTTACGTGGGATCCGAACCACGAATCGGTACCTCATCTGAACACAGAGGACGGTCTCCCATCCAAATCGAGGGGAAGCACTGTTACAATATTGGCCACGACACAGACCTATATCATACTGTAAGTTAACCCTATATACAGCCATTTTACTTCTCTTTGCGAATTCGTAATAATAGTTTCGAATGCTTGGTTAACCTTGGTTTTGCTTCCGCTCGAATTGTTCATTCTGACGAAGGTCAAGCTTGTCACTCCACCTTAGACCTACAGTTTGACGTGGAATCCGAACTACGCCCCACCAGCAGCCCAACATCTTAACCAAGAGGCTATCCAGGGTACCCATTTATTGACCAACCAATTTTTTTTTATTGTGTGGAAGGATGAGCAGCTGATTTTTCCTGCGCGCCGCCCACCGTCACTGGGTCTCGATCGCGGGGCCGATGGATTCGAAGTCAGCGACGCTAACCACTACACCACCGAGGAGTTTAAAAAATTATCGGGTATATCAAACTATGTGTACTATATTATTCAACTCGTGATTTCTTACAATTTGTCAATTACAAAAAAAAAAAAAAAAAAAATTATATGCTAAATATTGCTTTATTAAAGCAATGAAAATGTGTTTAAGATAATCGTTTTTTAGACCCTTGATTTAAAATTGCTCTTATTATGCAGTACTTTCACGTAAACTTGCTAGATCCTTTGGTCTTAATTTTGACTGTAATGTGGGTCCTGAGGAGTTATGAATTACTAATTATTATTTTTACATAACAAAATTTATTTCTTTGCTTCAGTTTAATTATAAAGTATTCCTATCCGAAATATTAATTTATAGTTTATTTATGAGTAGAAAGGTGTCTGTATATATATATATATATATACAGACGCATACACACAAGCAGGTACATATATTTATTAATATGAAACACGCATCTGTTTAAGCTGTTTGTGCATCAAAGTAAAATGGCAACATGATTGTTCTCTCTCTCTCTCTCTCTCTTTCTCTCTCTCGCCTTGTAACTCCTTGTAACGCTCTTCACCTATTTCTTGTTGTAAATATACGCGTTTATTGAGTATCCAGAGAGCGTGGGAAAACAGTCACCTTCTCAAAAATAGTTAAGTTCTTTACTTTTCCATTTCTTTTTCCTTAATAATCGTAAACTGCCTTAAAATTAGACACAATATGACAAGGTTACGTTAACTGAAAGCCGAATCATTTAAATGTAAAGTTCAAAATTGGTGTGTTGACTTTCCTGAAGGTAATTTCAGCGACATTACAACTTTGAGTGTATGTTTGTTTTGTAGACTTAAAGAAAACTATGAAAAGGAAGTTAAAGAACTAAAGAAATTTTTTTAAACATTTTGAAGCTTGAATTGTGGCACTGGAAATCCAAACTGATGGACAAGGCCAGAGTGAAAACCCATCATCGGATATAAACTCTAAGGCTAAACGTTTAGAACAAAGCATTGCCCGTTTGGAAACTACAGTAAATATTCTGGAAAGTAGGATTAAGGAACCAAAATTCAAAAATAAAAGACCCTCGAAACCGAAATATAAGGATTCAGAACCCATTACCATAAAAAATAGGTCTAACTTACTCGCTGACGAAGAGGAGAAATTCTTTTTAATTGGAGATTCTCTAGTCAGAAATCAAGTGGTCTTTTTCGGAGCAAAACACGTGACCAAACGAAAACATATTTTCCGGTGCCACAAGTCAGACAATAAATAGGGAATTAGACAACTTGCTAACGTCAAAAATAAAAGTGGATCATGTCAAGAATAGCGAACCCAACACCTGCAGGGTTCGCTATTCTTGACAAGGGAATTTTTGGGTTCGCTATTCTTGACATGGTAAAATTGGGTTCGCTATTCTTGACATGGGAAGTCCTCAAGGACGTTTGCATAACTTCAGACGGTAGGTTTATGTTTCCCAATTTTAAGTAATTAGTTAAGGACGTATTAAATGCTTTTATATTAGTCTTTTTTTATTTAACCAAACTAGCACGACTTAACCTAACCAATCGTCAATGCCGTACAGTATAAAGAATCCTCTTCTCTTAACATATAAAAATAAATAAATAAAAATAAATTTATTGTTTTTTATTTATTTTTTTAGGTTAATTGTACGCCCTTGACGATTGGTTAGGTTAAGTCGTGCTAGTTTGCTATTCTTGACATGGGAACTTTTGGGTTCGCTCTTCTTGACAAGGGAATTTTTGGGTTCACTATTCTTGACATGGTAAAATTGGGTTCGCTATTCTTGACATGATCCATAAAAGTTGCCGCATTATTGTACATGTTGGTAGCAATGACATTTTTCAGGAAGGAACAGGAGGGCAAACTGAGGCCATTGCAAAGGAATTTAAAAGTCTAACTGCTAAAGAAAAGACAGACATGGGAGTATAGGGGATATATTGCTACGAATATAGCGACTACTGACTTACTTACTTACTTTTTCCTTCATTCTGATTTGCTTCCATTCATTATACAATGTTGATGGTATTATAAAAATGTATCGTAGCAAGAACAAATACTCATATTTCCAACATCCTTGAAATATTCGCCCTATAAAATCAATCGCGAATTTCATCTTAATGTTTGCGTAAAATTAGAATGAATTCAGATCAAACTATAACAAAATAATATTTGAAGGGTTATTTTAATGGGTGAACAAACCTTACAGTAATAAATTATATAATTAGAGAAAGCACATTATGGTTTTTGTCTTTTCTTTTCCTTAAGAAACAAAACTCAAAATCATTACTGAATATATTATAGGCATGCAGTCTTATATATAACTTCGAAAAAAAGTTCGCCTGGAAACAATTTCTGAAAAGAATAAAAAATTAGTAAATGGTAATATTCTGTTTTTCTTTACAACAAAACTCCAGTCATTACGATTCGTAATTTTTTTTTTTAAATTTTGTTTATAGGCGAACAGTTTCCCAAAGCTGTATAACCCCCATATATATATATATACATATAGGGTGGGCCGTAAGTTTCCATACATAGGAAAAATAAACATTTTTTTATGGACAACCATTTTTATTTATATAATATGCTCTACATGGTTGCCATTGTTTTGAAAACACATTTCAATACGTGTTCCCCACTGTTGATGAACACGCATTAGCACAGTTGACGTTATGCTTGTAATGGCGTTGGTGATACGTTCCTTTAGATGATTTATGTCTCGTATCTTTTCCTGATACACCATGGCCTTCAAGTGCCCCCAAAGATAGAAATCAAGGGGGTGAGATCTGGGGATCTGGGAGGCCACTCCACAGGACCACGCCGACCAATCCAAGCATCCGGAAACTGCTGCTGATCCAAATACCGACGCACGTGAAGACCATAATGAGGTGGAGCTCCATCTTGCTGGAAGTAAACTGGGAAGTTACCTTCCTCGTTTAGCAGGGATGGGAAAATCTCTTCTTGCAACATGTTAAGATACCTTTCGGCATTAAGATTTCCACTGACAAAAATTGGTCCAATAATTCTGTCACCCCATATCCCGGCCCACACCATCACTTTACCGGCACCTTGCATCTTCGTCGGACTCAGCCAGTTAGGGTTAGCATTACTCCAATAACGTATGTTTTGCCGATTAACCTCTCCATTGACGTAAAAATTTGCTTCATCAGTAAACAAGATCTTACGTCAAACGCATATTCTTAGGGTATCTGAAACATAAAAACAAACGTTTAATTTTTCCTATGTATGGAAACTTACGGCCCACCCTGTATATATATATATATATATATATATATTATATATATATATATATATTATACACAGTATATTTATACAGGAATGAAGGGCCAAGGCATCCCTCCCCACCCATATAAGAAGAAGAAGAAGAAAGCCGAAATCAAGGTCCTAAGTTTTGGATATGGCTAGACACAGGAGTAAAGATGGATTGAAGAAGATTGTTCCAAAGTTCACCAGTTAAGTAGATGAAAGATTGAAAATACGGATTAACTCTTGCGTTAGAGAGTTGGACAGAAAAGGAATGAGAATGTGTAGAAAGTCTGGTACTGCGTGCTCTCCTTAAAGGGAAAGGCATGCAGTTAGAGAGTTCAGAAGAGCAGTGTCCGTTACAATAACGATAGTAAAGAGAGAGTGAGGCAACATTGCGGCGAAGGGAGAGGGAGAAGACAGTCAGTAAGAGGCGGGGAATCGATGAGACGAAAAGCACTAGATTTCATCCGGTTAAGTAGGACTCTGTGGGTTAAACCACCCAAAACATGAGAAGTGTATTCCATACAGGGACAGACAAGACCCCTATATAGAGACAGCAACTAAGTGGGGGTGAAGAAATCATGGGACCAGTACAGCCTACCTAACCTCTTAGAAGCTGCTTTAGAAAAAGAATACATGTGATCTTTCCAGGAAAGATCACGAGAAAAGGAAACACCAAGAATGTTAACAAAAGAGGAAGGAGATATATATATATATATATAATATATTATATATATATATATATATATATATATATATTTTGTGACATGTCACGCAGAATCGATGCTTTCGGGTACGATGAAGAATGAGAAAACTTGAAACCCCCCAAACCTTCTCCCACATAGATGTATGAAGCTTGTATGCTTAATTCTTTGGTTTATAATAGAGTGCATCATATAGTGTATGTAATGCAGCCCGTAATGGCTGTTTAAGATGGTATATGCACCCACAGACCAACTATATTTCTATTTTGATTTACTAACATTAACTTTAACAAATCATTTGTTTCTAAGTGAAAGCTTGATTCGCTGGTGATGGTCTTGTTCATTCAAATGGATACTTTATTGTTTCACCGAACTCACAGAGAAAATATGGAATTTGCGACAGTTTTCAAGCTTTCAGAATTGAGAGTTCGAATCAACCCATGACTCTCATTCTATGAATTTGACGTTCCACGTTCAACCATGAATTAAAGCAACCATATACTTCGGAGGATCTTTTCCGTTTGACTGCCGCCATTGAAACATAAGAGGTGAGTGCCCCCAACCTTCTTTACTTAGCCTTATAAGGCTTACTAACGAAAATATCACGACCTAACCTAACCAATCGTTAGATCAACTGTACGACCTTGACGATTGGTTAGGTTAGGTCGTGATATTTTTGTTATTAGCCTTATAAAGCTAACTAAAGAAGGCTGGAGTTTAATTATGTTTCAATGGCGGCAGTCAAACGGAAAAGATCCTACTTCGGATGCCAGTATTCTCCTTTAGAGTATTTCTGATAATCTTGGCTGTTTCTTTACGTTAAATGAGAACCATAAAAGTTCAGAAAAAGTTTGTACAAATTTAAAACAGGAGAGTTTAAATAGACTTAAGAAACAGGAGGTTTGAAGAAGTAAAGTTAAATGAATTCAGAATTAGTAAAATTTTCAAGAATACCGAGAGTTTCTTGATGAAATTTGTCGCGTAAATCGCCATAAATGTGACTCAAAGGGACAAAACAAACTCTAATAAATAAACCTCTTACGCGTCCTTTGACAAAACATGCAATCTCTAAACGCGTAAAGAAAGAGACAGTGTCCCAAGAAGTATGGTGAAGTTATATAGAAACAAAAACGGTAAAATTTAATATTATAGCAATAAATTTCAAGAATAGAAAGAAACCAAAAGAAAAATGGAAAAATGTTTAATTAAATTTTACATAAGAAAAAACAAAATTGTCTTCTCACACACTTAACTGTAAATAATATCACTTATAAAGAAGGTATACTTATATGTATAACCAATTAAATATTACTTTGTTACCGTTGGTAAAAGCATATCCGAATTATTACTACCTTCCACACATTTCTATAGAAATATCTTGGCAGTCTCTCTTCTTTCATGTTCCTTTTCATTCATATTTCTCGTAGAATGAAAACTACAATTTCCATAATTAAAAACAAATCATGTCATGTAGATATTATTCATAACGCAGCTTTTACGTGTTGTTCTTATTCTTTATCTCTCTCCTGATGTATTGAAAAAGGCAAGTGTGTGTCCATTATTCAAATAATTGTACCTTTAACCGCTTATCTGTATCTATTTTACCAACAGTGGGAAAGACATTTGAAAAACTTGTTGATACGCAACTCCCTAAATGCTATAAAGAAAATAACTCTTTATCTAAGTATCAGTTTGGTTTCAAAGACGACCACAGAACAAGCAACTGAAAACTTAATAACAGAAAGAATTCTTGTCTGTCGCTGGTGGACATGTCTAAAAACTTCGTTACAATCTGCCACGACATATTTATTGCAAAATTGTCTCTGTAGCGTCCTAGGAGACCTCGCATTAAATTGGTTTAGATCATACCTCCTACGCAACAGAAGCCCATTCGCCAAACGCAATAACATTATACAGGGTGATTCAAAAGTCAGGTTACATAGGGATATACTGTATTATGTAATGATACAGGAGAATAGTCACATCACATGTTCGATATGGCCACCGTTAACGACAATGCACTCGTGCAGCCAGCTAGGAATATCACATCAATGCACTCCTCCTTCGATAACATCTCATAACTCATTTACCTGCAAAGAAACAGAAAAGCCCTATGTAACCTGACTTTTGAATCACCCTGTATATAACATACGAATTAAATAGCAAGGAGTCCCTTAAGAAATTTTGGTCTCCTATATTATTTTTTACTCGTTCGCGTAATTGAAAAGGTTTCTTATTCCGATGATAATAAATAAAGCATACAGATTTAGGTAGAAAAATAATGGAAATGCAAACATGGTGGTAGTTTATGACTGGCTGATTGCCAACGAAATTATCCTTAAATGAAAATAAAATAAGCGTTTTGTTAATCCCCCCAAAAAAGAATAATGATAATCGCAATAACAGTCTATCAAACTATTGTAATTACAGACTCGCGTGCAATATTGGGTGTAAATGGCCGAAAAATAGTATGATGGGTGCTTTAAGACAAAGTACCGTATCTTTTTAGCAGTATATTGAAAACATAGTCCACAAATTTTCAAAATTCTCGTTCATCCTAAAATAAATTTTCTACCAATAAATACGCTTCGAACGATATATTTTCCTCTCGTGTATCTAAACTTTATATACGATATAAATGCAAATAGGAGTTGCGTGTGATTATATCATTAACCCCTCAATCATGAACCAAAAGGAATTATAAAAAAAATATACACCAAAATTAGCAATTGAAAGAAGGTAATTGTTATGCTCCTACTTCAGAAATCTTTTACGAACTTTGAATATTAAAATTTCAAGAGAAAGGGGTGTCCCAAAAATTATTTTTACAAATCCAATTGAAATTGAATTGAATTTGTAAAGGTAATTTATGGGTACTGTATATATTTCGGGTATGAATATTCTCTTTTATGATCAGATTTAGAAATTAACTTTCCCCTTTTATATGAATCAAAAATGTCATGAAAAAGCAACTGTGTATATATGAAGCGCTCCGGACCACAAGTTGCCAAGCGCCAAAATTAAAAAATGGAGAGAAATGCAGTTAGAGCTTGTCAACTTGCAAAATGTCATAATTTTTGAACCAATAACGATATTTGATTGATTTCGACCATACGTGCAGGTCCACAATCTGCTCCTTGACTCACCCACGGGATAGAGGAAGGGTGGGGGAATATAGTGGTATAAATAACTCAATTCTGGCCCCACTGGCGCTTGGCAGGTTGTGGTCCGGAGCGCCTCATAAAATATATAGGAAAAATATATGTATTTTCAAAGGCAAGTTATCTTCTTCAGCGCAATAGAAAATCTTGCATTACTGATTTATGGATGAATCTTTCGAGTGAAGTTAATTAAAATTTAACAAATTTCGAAGTTAATGACTGGAAGTGATCATGTGTCAAACTTAAGAAAAAAGAACATCATTGATGTGATTATTCTACGTGGGGTATAATTAAAGATAAAGTCTACGGCCAGAAACCTCGGGACTTCGATAACATGAAGACTTTGCAAATTCGCCAAGAGTTTGAGACGTTGTATAATAACAAAGAACTGTGTCGCGCTATTTGTTGTTCAATGGTTCAAAGATGTAACGTGTGTACTGAACATGATGGAGGACACTTTGAACAATTTCTGTAATAAATAACAAATATTATTCTTCCAAGGTGATTCCCAGTAAAGCGACTTATGCCACACCCTGTACAATAACTTAAAAGTAAAAATATTTTCAAGTTTATATATTCATATTTATTAATGTTCAAAATTAATATTTAGTCTGTCAGTTTTTTTAGTCTTTAAAAATTTTATAATATACTGAAGAAATAGCAGATGTCGCCTCTCTACCCCGAAGTCCAAGTGTATGCTCTTCAGCAGAAGAAGACCCGCAACCCTTCCTGTTCTTTCTGTCACGCTATACGGCAATCATCTTGAGGTGGTACCCTCCACGCGATTTTTGGGCGTGATTCTAGACCGACGGCTCAACTGGGTTCCTCATATCAAACAACTGAAGCAGTCCCTCCAGCGTCCCCTCGCTCTACTAGATCACCTCTCCCACACCACATGGGGCGCAGATCGACGCTCTCGCCTTTGCCTTTACACTTCCATGGTCCAGTCGAAGCTGGACTATGGCAGTGTAGTATACGGTTCAGCCTCCAACACCTGCCTCCGTATCTTGGACCCGGTCCTTAATAATGGCCTCCGCCTCGCCACTGGTGCTTTCCGCTCTTCCCCAGCCTCCAGCCTTCAAGTGGATTGCAATTACCTCTCTCTCTCCCTCCGACGGAGTCTGCTCCTCATGAGGACATACCTCCGTGCACAGAGACTACCCTCTTCGCTTCTATGCGCGGCGATTTCTGAACTCCCAACCCAGGAACGGAGCTGGCACTTCACTAAAGAGGTTCGCTCTTTCCTTGACCTTTCCAACATGCCCGCCCCCTCAATTATCCCCATTTCATACAACATCTACCCCCCCCCCCTGGCTCCTCACCCCTATCAAGTTTTGCAGGGAACTGTGTGCCCTACCGAAGAATGCCACGAGTGCTACGGTATACAGGTCATTCTTCTGTGAACACGCAACTCAACACCCGGACACAGTCCCCATTTATACAGATGGTTCCTGTTCGGAGACTGGTGCGGCCGCCTCAGCGGTGATACTGGCCCAGCAGCTTTCTCGAGGCGTCAGCCTGCCCCGCGAAACTTCCGTTTTCTCGGCAGAACTCTTCGCGATTAAGGAGGCCCTCGACATAGTGCGCACCCACTCTGCCAGCTCCTTCGTCATTTATTCAGATTCCCAAAGCGCACTTCTCTCCCTAGAGAGATTTAACCCCCCCCTCATCCGCTCGTCTGTACCATCCAGCAAATCTTCCATTTTTTAACAGCCTTCCGACACAAGACAATCGCCTTCTGCTGGGTCCCAGCACATGTCGGCATCCATGATAACGAGGAGGCGGACCGCACGGCAAAGTCGGCCTGCTTACTGCCGGCCTCCTCCCGGCCCCTCCCTTTCTCCGACTTCTTCCCGACTCTCCGCTCCTACTTCCGTTCCATCTAGCAACGAGAATGGGACCAGACCACACAAAGCAAACTTCACAAGATCAAACCGCAATTAGGATACTGGGCCTCCTCCTTCCACCGGTCCCGCTATAAAGAAGTAATTCTAGCCCGTCTCCGACTAGGACACACACGCATTACTCATGGTCACCTTATGGCTAAATCGCCAGCCCCGCTCTGCCCTACCTGCCATACTCCCATAACTATCGTGCATCTCCTGGTCCAATAGCCAAACTTGTCCGCTCTTCGTTGCAGATGTTTCCCTCACTTGGCCGAAATTCCAGTACTCGAGCGACTACAATTCATGCTCGCCGAGGGCCCCCATTTTTCGGAGGAAGCGATTTTCCGTTTCCTCACTTATTCTCACCCGCTTCATCGCGTCTGAGACCAGGCCCCTCATACCCACTACCCAGTAACTGAACATTACACACACCCCTGGTCTACCATCCCCAACTCAGTAACACCACCCACCCACTGCCTCGCTGAGATATGTACCACACTAGGTACGAATCGGTGGTAAATTAAAGAAAGAAAAAAAATGTCATGCAGTCAGTCTGAAAAGTGCGCCGCTTACTAAAGGCATTTTATAACTGCAAAATGTAGTTATAATGTTTTGCAATAATAATAATAATATTAATAATAATAAATGATACATGTACTCATAATGTAGACAGTTTGTTATTATAGAACTGAATTAAATTATATATGGCAATAAATTCGCAGAATTGCTTCAATAAAAACACTCCAATGGTGATTCCGAGAGCTTTATATATACACACAGTATATATATATATATATATATTATATATATATATATATATATATATATATATATATACACCAGGTGTCCCAAAAATGTCTTTATTTCTAAATAAATGTTCTAAGCTGAAAATAAGGAATCTAGACATAAAGACTAACGTAATTGGTACGTAAAACATGGGAGTTTATTAACTTTATTTAAACAGCCTGTTCAGTGTAATCGCCATATTTTGTTACATAATACTCAACCTTATACAAATGTTTGACATAATTTTTGAAGAGTTCTCAGCTGGGATGCTGTTGATTACCTCATAGACTTTGGTCTCTAGGTCTTCGAATGTCTTAGGCTTGGTAGAATAGATCCTGTCTTTTATGTAACCCAACAAACAAAAGTCAGGAGGTGTGAGGTCGGGTGAGTATGGGGGCCATTCCACTGGCTCATGAAGGAAGAAAGATCGGTCGCCCGGAAAAATGCTTCCTCAAAAAGTTGCCAGTTTCACGAGCAAGGTGTTCCATCCTGTTGAAACTACCGTTGTTAATCTAGGGTAATGCAGTTATTTCTTTTACGGAACAAACTAATTAGTTGTGGTAAGTAGAAATCTCGAAGCATCTGACGATATGAATTTTGCGTTACCGTTACTGCTTTTCCAGTTTCATTTTCAAAGAAGTAGGGACCTACTACACCATACCAACAGCGACCCAGATGTTGAGTTTAGCAACACCACCTGGAAGCTCTATTGGAGCGCCAGCATGACTTCCGCAGTAACTAAAGTTTTTCTTCTTAATCTCTTTAGACAGTAGACGGATGTATGTAACACTCGTCAGTAAAGTGGATGCGTTTAAAACACTCAGGATCTTCTAACTTCTTTGTTTTTGTTTTTCAACAATAGTCAGTGAAGCTTGTGAATGAACTTTGCAGGAAAAAAGGTTTAATTCGGTACGAAGTATACGATGCACGGATGTTCGTGAAATACTTACTTTTACAAACTAATACAAACGTCGAATTGACTCCTGCGGACTGCGCGCAATAATTTCATGAACCATATTTACGTGTTGCACAGTTCTTGTGGATCGTCGCCTACCACTATTGCAATTATGTTGATTCTTACATTTTCTTTTGTTTGAAATTTTCTAAAAATTCGTGATATTGTCTTTCTGTCGGACGGAACTCTGCAGCCATATTTTCTGTAAAAGTTCCTCTGAACTTGCGTCACAGAATTTGTCACATAAAAACCACTCAACGATCTTGATTTTCCGTTCCAGCTACAAACGCGGCATCACTGTTTGAGGGTTCAGCCATATTGTTCCGTGTAGACTAAATCCTTTCGGAGGCTTTGTCAAAATTTAGCTTTCCTTAAGGACTAGAGCCTAGGAAGACCTTCTTTAGCTTTACTAGCTATAGTCTATTGGTAACGGTATCGTCCTTTCCTAATTTCTACGAAATTAGGAAAAGTTATTGCTTCAAGTATGAAATGGCGGACGAACGGTTTTAATATACAATATTTATTAGTTATTAAGCAATGAAAGATTATAAATGTGAAATAAAAGAAACCCCAATAACAAAATATACTTTCATTATAAAATAATGGCCAAATTAAAATAGGGACATTTTGCAGGTTGTATGTCGAAATGAAAACTCGATATAAAATTGTAAAACTCGAAAGATTGTCGATCGATGTCGTAAATTTGTTATAAAATGGGAATTGTATTTTGTTAGAAAACAAATTCAAATAAGAATTGAAAGTGAACGAACGATAGCAACAGATTTTTCGAGCCCAACTTTTAATTTAGGTTCAGCAAAGGTATGTAAAATAGGTATGACTTTGAACTGGGTCGCAGTGACTGTAAATTGAGGGGCTCATTTTAACAAACTCATTTTAGTAAATGCTTCAAGAAAAAGTATGCGTGTCATAGAAACATCTCCTTTGTACGTGATGAAAAGTAGTAGTCCTTACATTCACGGACTGCAGCTTGCTCACGTATACTTATATACTAAGTAGGTTAGTATTTCCTTTGAATTTAACTTTAAATGTGATGAAGATAAAATTTTAAAGCTACTTTTGAACCAAAATCTTCATTAATCGAGAACTATATTTCTATTTTTATATAACCAAAAAATTGCAGGGTCATATGATGAACATTTTACGGACGGTATATTCCAGAGCTGTTTGTTTTAACCTATTAAGAAAATTTCTCACTTACAAACCAACGAGATCCTACTCATGTTTTTAATAACTAAATTTCCTTATACAGAAAAAGAAAATGAGCTTAATATGGAATGTTTTTAATAATTAAATTTCCTTATACAGAAAAAGGAAATGAGCTTAATATGGAAAAATAATATTTTTGAAATAATGTCTAAGGAACAGGATCAAGTAAAGATAATCCCTCCCAGGTCACACTAGTAAAGCAAATCCCTCCCAAAAATGACCAAGTAAAGATAATCTCTCCCAGAAAGTAAAGTAAAGTGAAGCAGTCTGACATAAGGATAAAAATTAAGAGAATCTTTTTTTAAAAAATGATTTATTTGAAAACAAAATTTATTAAAATTCATTTATTACAATGGATCAAGTAAAGATAAGCACCCCCAATTTTTTAGTTAGCTTTATAAGGCTAACTAACGAAAATATCACGACTTAACCTGACCAATCGTTAGGTCAACTGTACGCCCTTGACGATTGGTTAGGTTAGGTCGTGATATTTTCGTTAGTTAGCCTTATAAAGCTAACTAAAAAAGGTTGGGGGTGCTTAACTTTACTTGATCCAAAGACTTTAATTAAAGCGGTATTGCGGTATTGCGGTAAAGCGGTATTACCAACTTTACCAAGTAAAGATGATCCCTCCCAAAAAATGATCAAGTAAAGATAGTCCCTCCTTTTTCTGTTGGGAGGGATTATCTTTACTTGATCCGGAACACTACATTTATAGTTAATAAAAAATACCCATAAAGTAATTACATAAAAGAGTAAATGTGAATTCTTGGTACGTACAGCTGTGGAATGAAATTCGCCCAAAGATTTGTCTTTTGGGAGAGACCCCAAGTTACTAATTAGTAATTTTATACGTTTTTTAAAAATTTTTGCAGTGAATTTCTTTCTGCAATTTCAACATTCCAAAAAGTAAATTCATTTTCTTTCTCACTCAAAAGTTAAACATAATTGAATACTATATTGTTTATAACTTAAAGAATAATAAAGCCTAATTATTAATTAATAATTATTAATTTTATGAAATAATTAGAGAAAGAGCTATCAACATTTCTTTGATAGATTTAATGTGCGAAGGTTTAAAATAATTTTTTGTTTAATGCTAATTTTCCTTTACCTTGTCTCTCTCTCTCTCTCTCTCTCTCTCTCTCTCTCTCTCTCTCTCTCTCTCTCTCTGTATGAAACGACCTTTCTTACGCTTATCTGGTATGATGTACCAGATAAGCATAAGAAAGGTCGCCGGGCAACAGTCAGCTGTAAATTTTTAGACGGCGTTTAATTAATTTCAAAAGGACTAAAATTGAAATAAGTGACAAATACTTCTCGTTAAAACGAATTTTAAATAGAATGACATTTAGAGCTCGCAATGTTATATAATTTAACTAACTCTGTGACGCGAAATTCTATATAAACTAATGAATTCTACACGGGTGACGTCAGTTCTAAATAAAGGTGTTCTGTCAAGGGAAAATTGAAAGGATTAATTAAAAATAATTGGCGTTGTCGAGCTAAAATCAGTGAAGCAAATTGATTATTGAGAACAATATCGTTCAAAAAATAATCATATACGGAGGTACAAGCACAGAAAAAAGTTAGTTTATAATCAAATAATTTATAGTTAACGAATTAATTTATTTTACGAGTCATTGTTGTACGAGTCATTACTAAGCCATTACTATCATTGTTGTATGGTAGAAATTGACACCATTAACCATTTGGATTAATTGTCAAATTGAACAACCATTTATGTATTTTAGGTAATTAGTCACGTTTTGGTTGTTCTGTGTATGTACCTCTATTGAAGAGCGTACATGAAGTTCCTTTTATCCAATACGTGTTATTTTAGCATAAAAAAAAAAATTAAGCGGAGTCGCCAACCACAATCGAACCAACGATAACGTAACCATTAAACTTCCAATGATTACGTAACTTTTGCAACTTCCTACTATGGTTTCGCGCCATTATTACGACTGGGACAAGAGTTAATCAACATTAAAAGGAAGTTTGAACAAAGTCACCAAAACCCAAATGAGAGTAAGCGTCATTTTCATATATTGGTTTCAGTGTCTAACCTAAAAATGGAATATTGGTTTGATTGAGGAAATGAAATAAATACCAAAAGTAGGCCTACTTCTCTCTAATGTATCGTTTCGAGTGCTGAAAAAGATTGCCTGAAAAGCAAAATACAAAAAAAAATGTTCCCAAAAGTTATTAATTAATATTTTTTTCTTTTTTCTTTTGAGAAGTTATTTCCTTTTCGGCAAAAATAATAAAATTTCAAAGAACACCCAAAATTTATTAATTGGTAAATTTCGGGCGCTTTTTGAAACATTTTCTTTTCAGCTTTATTATATTAATGATAAATAATAATAATAATAATAATAATATTAATAAAAGAAAAATCCCATGAACCATTTACACGACTAATAAAAATTAATAAATTTGGCAAAGATACGCCTCTGTTGCTTGGCGTACCTTAGTGAAATCCTTCATCCTGCCTGCCCGAAATAGCAAGCAAATTCAATCTGTTGTCACTACGATTCATGTATGTGTGGGTACCAAGCCCACGGCTATCAAGCTTGCTATCTAGCCCAAGGGAGGAGGGCACTAGCGAAGGAGGAAGAGAAAATTTCCTGAGTTACAACTGGGAACAGAAACGCACCTTATATCTCTCTCTCTCTCTCTCTCTCTCTCTCTATATATATATATATATCTATATATATATATATATATAATATATATACATATATATATATATATATATATACATATATATATATACGAGGGTCAGTACGAAAGTAATGCCTCTTATTTTTCAGTTCGTAAATACAATACGAGGCATTACTTTCGCACTGCCCCTCGTATATATATATAGTGGCGCTCATAAGTATTCGTACAGAGAAATATTTCCGTTATACCTTTTGTATCATGCAAAGGATAATTAGGAAAAGTTTACTGTTCTTTCGGAAAAGTTTAACAAATAAAAAAATGAGTTTAACGGCAACATATACTGTAAAACATCAAAGAATTTGAGGAAAATAAAAAAAAAATTAAGATGCAAAAGTTTTCGTACACTTATTTACAAAATTATTTAATACTTTGTGTGTCCACCTTACGCTTGAAGAATTTAAAATTTTTATCAGTAGTTGGCTGTTTATTGATTAGAGAGTGTTGGTAATTTTGAATTCTAGAACTTTCTCTGTGAATCTCATAGAAGATGAATGACTGTACAAGCCATTACTAAGCAATGGGACGTCGTAATAATGTCCATTTTCCTACTTTCTCTGTTATTTTTGTATATTTCAGTTTATGTGCTATGATTTCAAGGTCACACGTATCAAACGCCTTTAGAAAGTCTGTGTATATCATATCATAGTTTTCGTTGTTTGAGTGTATCAGTAATGTTGTTATAGGAAACAACGAAAACAACGGAAATAACGGAAATAGTTATTTTAAATCTTATGGAAAATGCAAATATAGCTAAAGAGAACAAAGAAATAATGATATCAATATTTATGGATTTGAGTAAGGCGTTTCATGTAGTAGACCATAATATTCTACTTAATAAATTATATTGTTACGGCTTTAGAGGAGCAATCAGTGATTGGTTTAAAAGTTATTTGTCCAATAGATATCATTTTGTATCAGTAAACAAGTTTTGCTCAACTAAAGCACTTGTCAAACATAGTGTGCCACAGGGCTCAGTTCTGGGTCCACTGTTATTTTTGTTATATATAAATGACCTTCCACGTTCATCTGATATACTGAACTTCAAAATGTTTGGAGATGATACAAGTGTGTCTTTTTCTTGCAAAGATGTTAATACAGCTAAGAATATATTTAATTCAGAATTCATCAGTGTAATGAAATGGTTGACCACCAATAAACTCTTTCTAAATACCAGTAAAACAAATTTCATGATTTTTACTAATAAAAAAATGTATATCTTGATGAACTTAATGTTAATGAAATCGCTATAAAGGAGTGTACTGCAATAATATTTCTTGGTGTAATGCTAGATAAAAATTTGCAATGGAGTGATCATGTAAATTACATCGCGAAAAAGATTTCAAGGAGCGTTGCTATAATGTTTAAACTTAGAAATGTAGATCCGAAACAGGTTTTATTGACTCTTTATCATACTCTTGTTCTTCCTTATATAACGTACTGCACCCTTGTTTGGGGAAACTCCACTAATAACGCATTAAATGGTATCTTTGTCATTCAAAAACAAGCAATAAGGTGATGCTGATTTCCTTGATCACTCTAGTGATCACTCTGGTATTTAGTAGCTGAATCGTGTTGACTCCGTCTGACAAATAGTTACCCTGTTTGCTGATGGTTTTGGCTGCTCAATTCTCGTGTTCCTTTGAGGGTGATGGTAAAGGCATTTTTGCCCGTACTTGCATCTTTCGTATCTCGCATAAGTTCTACAGATACAAAAGTGGTGGAACTTGCAGTTTTTTTTTACCAAATTTACAATTTCCATTTTTGTAATGGAAGTTGCTTGAAGTCGGATGCATTGCCCGTCCCTGTATCTGCAATGCCCTTCTGCATATTATCGGCATATGATATCCTCTATGTTTCACTTTTTATCGTCTTTATATCATTTTCTTCATTTGGTGATTTCACCGTATCACAGTTTGTGTTTGTTTCTTTTATTTCCTCTACAATCACATCATCTTTTCTTGTTATTTTTACTTCTATTTTCCTCTTATCCACACCGTTTTCGTTCCGGACATTCTGGACATCTTTTTCTTCCATTTTTTTTTCTTCTTCTTCTATCGCATTCGTATTTTCCGTTGTTTTAAATACCGCGACCGAGTTTACACTCACCATTCATGAGTCACACAAAAAATTGATGCTTGTAAATCTATTTCGCGTTCGGTACGAGAGATATTTTTCTATCGTCCCAATTCATACGGTTAAAGTCATGTAATTTTTTTTTACAAGAATCACACCTGATCGCTTCGCTTTCAATCGATGTTAAATTACATAAATCGCAAATGTAGTGAGAATACGGACCCAAGGCCATGTTGTCTATTACCGTAATCGTTCAGTAATAAAAAAATAATTTAATTTGAGTGGGAGTTAGTCACGTGAGTTGTTATAACCGTTTCCCTGTCTCGTTTCAGACTTTTCTCAAATGATTGTTATATGTCGATTGAATGTATATTTAAATTTGTGATAATTTGTGTAAACTATCTTGCACTTTCTTACACTCAATAAATTTCATTTAATAACTTATATCCACAAATTCACTGATACTTTTTTCATGCAGGAAGGTTTTTACCAAGGGCGAATGTCCGCTAAAACGACCCTCTCCACATAGAGGAAGAAGAGAGCCAAAATTAAGGTCCAAGGTTTTTGAGATGCCTAGACACTCTGCGTTTGAAAAATGGGAGGTCACAGACAGGAGGAAAGATGGCTTGAGGAAGATTGTTCCAGAGTTGACCAGTTGAGAAGATAAAAGATTGAAAATACCGATTAATCTTGCGTTAGAGAATTGGACAATAAAAGAATGAAAATGTGTCGAAAGTTTGGTGCTGTGTGCTCTCCTGAAAGGAGGAGGCATGCAGTTAGAGTTCAGAAGAGCAGTGTCCGTTATAATAGTAGTAGTAAAGAGAGTGAGGCAACATTGCAGTGAAGAGAGGGATTGAAGACAGTCAGAAAGAGACGGGGAATTGATGAGACGAAAAGCTTTTGATTCCACCGGGTCAAGTAGAGCTGTGTGGGTTCAGCCACCCAACACACGAGAAGCGTACTCCATACAGGGGCGGACAAGACCCGGTAAAGAGAGAGCAACTGAGTTGGGGTGAAGAAACTGCGGAGCCGGTACAGCACACCTAATCTCTTAGAAGCTGTTTTAGAGAAAGCTTATATGTTATCTTTGCAAGAAAGATAACGAGACAAGGATACGCCAAGAATGTTAAGAGAAGAGGAAAGACTGAATCGTGTATTGTTGAAGGTAAATGGATAGTTGTGCGGAAGATTGGGACAAGTAGATAAATGAAGGAGCTGAGTTTTTGAGGCACTGAAAGCAACAAGGTTTACTTTGCCCCAATCAGAGATAGTAGAAAGAGCAGAGGTCACGTGCACCATAGCTGTCCTACGCGAAGCATGGAATGACTGTTGAGAGGGACGCTTTGTGAAGCGGGTGGAGAAGTGAAGAGTGGAATCATCAGCATAGGAGTGGATAGGACAGGAAGTGCGATTTAATAGATCATTGATAAATAAAAGGAAAAGAGTAGGTAACAGAACAGAACCCTATGAACACCACTATTAACAGCTTTAGGAGAAGAACAGTAGCTATCTACAACCGCAACTATAGATCGATCAGAAAGGAAATTAGAGAGGAAGTCACAGATAGAAGGATAGAAACCGAATGAGGGTAGATTGGAAATGAAAGATTTGTGTCAGACTCAATCAAAAATTTATGATATGTCTAGCGCAGTAGCAAATGTTTCACCGAAATCCCGAGAGGAGGATGACCAAAAGTCAGAGATATGCAAGAAAATCGCCAGTAGAGTGTCACTTGGGGAACCCATACTGACGATTTGAAAGAAGATTGTGTGAAAAAAGGTGTTTAAGAATCTTCCTATTAAGGATAAATTCAAAAATTTCAGAAAGGCAAGAAATCACAATAATTGGACAATAGTTGGAGGGTTGAGAGCAGTTACCCTTCTTTGGGACAGACTGAATGAAAGCAAATTTCCAGCAGGAAGAAAAAGTGCCAGATGAAAGACAAAGAGAAAAGAGTTTGCCTCGGCAGGGTGTCAGCACAGAAACACAGTTCTTGAGAATAACAGGAGGGACACCATCGGGACCGTATGCCTTCCTACAGTTGAGCCCAGATAGCGCAAAAAAAAAATGTTTTGAGGAGATTCTATGATAATTTCAGACAAAATTAAGCTGGGGAGGAGGAGATGGAGGAACAACGCTGGGATTGTCTATGGTTGAGTTGGAGGCGAAAGTTTGACAAAGAGTTCAGCTTTATCAAGAGAAGAGACGACAACGGAGACTTCGGAATGGAAAAGAGGGAAAGAAGAAGTAAAGTTGTTGGAGAGGTTCTTGGCTAAATGCCAGAAAGAGCGAAAAGAATTAGAATTGGATAGGTTTTCACATTTTTTGTCTGATGAAAAAATTTGAAGAACAAATTTTATACGATTCCGGGCAGAAATATAAGCTAAGTGAGAAACAGGAATTGTATGGCGACCGTACCTTCTGAAAGTTTCCTTTTTGTCGCGGATAGCATTAGAACAAACAAAGTTAAACCAAGGTTTTTTGCATTAGTAGTAGGAATAGAATATTGAATGTACGCCTCCATACCCGAGAGAATCACCTCCGTGATGCGCTCAGCACACACGGAGGGTGTGCTGAGTGCATCACGGGTGCATCATCGGGTGCAGATAGAGTGAATCTACGAGATATTATACTCTTGTTATTTTTATATTAATACAGAGAGAGAGAGAGAGAGAGAGAGAGAGAGAGAGAGAGAGAGAGAGAGAGAGAGAGAGAGAGCGTCTGTTCCCCACGAGGTATAAACAAACTCTCTCTCTCTGTATTAATATCAAAATAACAAGAGTATAATATCTCTCTCTATATATATTTTTATTTCTATAGTTATTATATATACTGTATATATTTTTTGTGACATATATAGTCTCGAACTCTTTATTTACTTCAGTGTTCCTGAAGATGTCATTAGACGAAAGCGCTTGAGCCTAAAAAGCCTGGGAAAAATGGAAGTACTACCCACCTGCGTTAATGGAATCTTGTCTTAACAAGGCAAAACGAACCTTCTATCGTGTGAGTAATAACACTCGCACTTTGTCAAAGAATATTTTAGTACTTCTATTTTTCCCAGGCTTTTTGGGCATTGCTAATGTACTTAAACTTTTGGATATTAATGTAGTATTTTCATATAACAATATTGTGAAAAATATCATAGTAAAAAATAGCCCTACCAATAATTCAGGCATTATCTATAAAATTGGTTGTAAACAATGTGATTCCTTTTACATTGGTCAGACGGGAAAGGATTTGCACACGTGTGTAAAACAGCATCAATATTCCGTTAGAACGGGACAGTCGTCCAGTGCCCTTTTTGTCCATTTGTCAGAATTATCCCACTGTACTGATTGGAATAATGCTTCAATTTTGTTTCACTCAAGCAACATTGTTAATAGAAATATTCTTGAGTCTGCTATTATCCAACTTACAAATAACTTTAACATGAGCAAAGGTCTTTTTCAACTCGATCCCCTTGTTTTGAATTCGTTCAGAACGGATTTAGACAAGAAGGGTAGAGTGCTAAAACTTTGGTAGTGTTTCCTTATAAATTTGTATGCTTCTCTTACAATTTTTATTTTTCAACTTATTTTTATATATATTTTTTTATATTTTTTGTGACCTATATATCATTCAGGCATTAACTATAAAATTGGTTGTAAACAATCCATTTGATCTTGTGTTGAATTCGGGCAAAGTGCTAAAATTGGTAGTTTTCCTTACAAATTTGTATGTTCCTCCCACAATTTTTATTTCTACATTTTTATATATATATATATATATATATATATATATATATATATATATATATATATATATACACAGGGTGGGCCGTAAGTTTCCATACATAGGAAAAATTAAACGTTTGTTTTTATGTTTCAGATACCCTAAGAATATGCGTTTGACGAAAGAGCAACGAATTGAATTGGTCCTGTGGAGTGGCCTCCCAGATCCCCAGATCTCACCCCCCTTGATTTCTATCTTTGGGGGCACTTGAAGGCCATGGTGTATCAGGAAAAGATACGAGACATAAATCATCTAAAGGAACGTATCACCAACGCCATTACAAGCATAACGTCAACTGTGCTAATGCGTGTTCATCAACAGTGGGGAACACGTATTGAAATGTGTTTTCAAAACAATGGCAACCATGTAGAGCATATTATATAAATAAAAATGGTTGTCCATAAAAAAATGTTTATTTTTCCTATGTATGGAAACTTACGGCCCACCCTGTATATATATATTTTGTAACCTGTATATATGTGGTCTTGAACTCTTTATTTACTTCAGTGTTCCTGAGGATGTCATTAGACGAAAGCGCTTGAGCACCATTCTGTGTTTCCTTTCCTTCGATGGTTTTATTCATCATATATATATATATATATATATATATATATATATAAGCAAGTTGTGTCTTTCTGTCTGTCTGTCCGTTTGTTATTAAACTTTTGGGTCTCTAAAAAAAAGCTGAATTTTGCTAAACCCCTACGGGCGCTGCTGCCAGTAATTGGGGTAGGGGGACTGGGCCAAGTAATTGGGGAGGGGGAAGGCCCAGTAATTGGGAGACCGTTTGGCCCCCCAATTACTGTCGGTTCAATTATTTGGTCAATAAAACTATAGAAAAGAACGCAGCCATGAAAATCTTAAGCTTCAAATTTAATACAATCAGCCCACTCCAAGCAAGTGCTGGGCATAACAACTAAAGAAATGGCTTTACAAAACTAAAATTACCTCCAGAAAAACAAAATTACTAAAAAAACTTGATTATCTAACTCTAACATATAAGCCTAGCAGCGCGGGCAGAAACAGCTAGTGTATACTGTATATATATAAAGCTGGACCTAGAAAACAATGTAGCTTTAATTCTGAATGCAAATTAGGAACTTCGTTTACATACGTAATGTCAGTTAACAGGGAGAACTATTTTAATTTCTTTTATTATTTTAAGAAATTAAAAGAAAGGTATTTCCGATGGAAAAAACAAAAAAAAAGAGTGCTTTCTTTTATGGTCACTCGTTTTAAACATTCTCAGTTCCGTGATCTCCAGAAAGATGGCGCTGGCGACAGAGAAATGCTGTAAGCTTAGTTAAAGTTAATTTTTGAACACTTTAGAGAACTATTTTATATATAGGAAAAGAATATGCGTTAACCATAATGTGGTATCCATTAACTCATAATTCAGTGCTTATTCATAAGAGAGAGTGTAATCGTGTGTTATGACTTGTAAGTAGTTACAGACTTCAGAGTTGTTTTTAGTTTTAAAGATTGAAGCCTAGTTTAACCACAATTATGTACAGCAGAGAGATTCCCAAAGTGGTCTGTACAGACCCCCAGCGGTCTGTAGGAAGCTTCCAGGGGGTCTCTAAGCTTTTGGAAAAATAGTAACATTAACTATATTAACTATAACTATATTAACTATATTAATATTTAGGGGTCCTTGGTGTAAAAGTTTGGGAACCCCTGATGTACAGTATTCGTACATTGGATCTTTTTAAACTACCCCCCCCCAGCTTCAGAGAGGGGGGGGGACATAGTTTAAAAGGTCAGTATTAGGGGGGAAGATAATTTAACAGGTTTTACTTATCTTATTTACAAATAGAATTTTTAAGATATGTCTATAAGATACATATTTGACAATTCTATTATATTCTATCATATTTCCGGGTTATAGAGAACCATTATTTACATAGGATAAAATTTGAATGCCCGGTTAGGTCAACTGTACGCTCTTGACGATTGGTTAGGTTTAGTTGTGATATTTTCGTTAGTTTTAATGAAAATATCACGACTAAACCTAACCAATCGTCAAGGGCGTACAGTTGACCTACCCGGGCATTCAAATTTTATCCTATATAAATAATGGTTCTCTATTTATTATATGTTTGCAATAAATAATAAATTTGTTGTTATTGTTTTCTTATCTTATTTTGGTTAACTTGCAGAGTTTAAACTTTGGGGGGGGGGGGATATAGTTGAAAATATCAACATTGGGGTGGTGATTGTTGAAAAGAGTATGTTGGGGTGGAAATAGTTTAAAAGATCTCGTACATTGCCGTATAGCAAGAGGTGGGTGGGAAGGGCGACCTCTCCGGGCGCCACCAGGAGGGAGTTGTATAATCAAATAATACATGATACATTTCATTCTTGTTTTTCTTAAATCGGGCTAAATCTTATGCCCGAGTTAGGCGTATGTATGCTAGGTTAGACGGGTGCATTAGGTTAGGTTTATATATATATATATATATATATTATATATATATATGAAAATTGTTTCACGAAAGTAACACGTGAAAAATATTTATGATGAATAAAACCACGAAGGAAAGGAAACAGAATGGTGCTCAAGCGCTTTCGTCTAATGACGTCATTAGACGAAAGCGCTTGAGCACCATTCTGTGTTTCCTTTCCTTCGTGGTTTTATTCATCATATATATATATATATATATATAAGTCGAAATTTGTTATATTTATCCTGATTGGACGAAAGTTGATACTACATATCCCACCCACGTTTTCGGATGTGAACAGATGTTCTTCTACCCAGATCTTTCTCTACCCAAATATTATAAAGAAGATGCTTAATTACAAATTCACAATCAAAGACCATAGAAATAAAATTATCTAATTAACCTATAGCCAAATTTTATATCCAACCTAACTTAACATCTAATTTAACCTATGTTTACAACTTATCCTAACCTAAGTACAGTATACCTTATCTTTATGTTCAGGGTCAACTCTTAAAACTTTAATTCAGAGTAAAATAATGAATAAAATTTTTACCAACACCATTTCTAATTAGTTTTTCTCCCTCCATCTCTTCCATCCTTTGGTTTGTTATTGAAATCGTAATATTTCCTTACCTTGGCACAACAATACGTCTCCCCCAATTCGATGTTTTGGAGGCGAGCTACTTTTTTAACACTTCGAAATGTGGGAAATTTTACACTTCTCAAGACCAATCAAATGAAAGAAAGTCTTCGAAAGACAGAAAAGTCTTCGAAAAGAAAAGTTTTCAGGAATGGTGTGTCTACAGATTGTATTCTAGTTTTCTTTATGATTTTGTTTTAATAGTTCTCCTTGAAAATAGAGGTTACATATAGTTACGTTATACAGCGTGTTTCGTTTGAATGGGACCATAGGGAGTAATAAAGAGTGGAAAGGATATTGGTACCTTTATTCATAGTATTTGTTCGATGTGTTCGCCATTATTATTCATGCATATTTGTAATCTGTTTATCCATTTATGGTGAACTCACAGATCACATATTACCATCATAGATCCAGTCATTTTAAATTTCGACAACAACTTCACCACGCAAATGTGAGTAATGAGTTCACGATTTGGAATGGCTTCGTTAAGTCCGCAGCTGTCTGCTTCGCAGAACGTGAACCACACACTACTGTAAGATGATTTTCACTCTTTTGTCTTTGGATAACCGCATTCTATTCACTTAACCCTAACAAATCGGGATAAAAAGACAGTATTAATTACTCCTTATGGCTCCATTTGAACGGAACACCCTGTAGATTAGGTTAGGTTATAGACAAAATTAGGTTAGGTTAGGCTGCATCGCTTTATATTTATTTTTGTCTTTATTTGTGGACGTTCACATATTTTCATTGACAAATTTGGCATTCGTAAAAAATTTCTCGGTGTCTTGATGATTTGGTTCATCAATCAAAATGTTTGTCTTTCAAAAGTTATCACCAACACTTTCCAAATCCGTAGCTATACAGAGAGCGTTGGACATAATATCCACAATATCGGCTGGAACAAAACTCCTGTTGTAACGTCCAGTGTGGTAAAGCTAAAAGATTTTGGTTTAAATTCCGCATTGTTAATATTCTCTTTGAGAACATATTAAACTTTTCTTATTTGATGGGAAATTAATGATGTTCAAACTCCGAAAATATATTTTTAAACATAAATTTCTGAAATATTTTATTAAATTACTGTCCAATTTTTCGAGAAATCAGTAAACAGTAAGTGATTCTTTTTCTTGTGCAAAAGAAATTAGGAATATTCAGCGTTTCTTTTCCAACAATGGAAAGCTTTCATATTGTCTTAGTATCACCTATATTCCTCATGACAAAACTACGGGTTTCTGTCATAACTTACTTATCTTGTGAACCTGTTAATGGTTCCGTACGTCAATCTCTCTTCCCACAAAGGTCTTCCACAAAGGTCTCCTCTAGCCCTGGTTTGGTGTTGTAGAGAAATGTTTTCCTGGGCCCCCCGATCTCACATAGCCAGGTACACCCGGCTCAGCAAGGACTCTCCTGAGCTAAAATATTCACCCCCAATCCTACAGTGGGATAGTTCTTGTCAAAAATTTACTTGGAATGATCTTTTGTGTTCAGTCGTAAACAATACAGACGCGCAGTCATTGCAGTTTCGATACAGGGATCCTAAACTCCGCACTCTAATCTTTCCTTCAATCAGTGAAAGAAATAGTTAAATGACTATCAGTATAAAGCTGTGTTTTATCGACATTACGCTGATGTAATGTTCGCGGTATTCAGCTCTCCGATCATTAACTCCTTTTGCATTGTCTGCACTCGAAATCCCTACATATTAAATTCATTTTTGAGAGAGAAGGAGAGCAATAATGAGTTACCATTTGTAAATATTAGTATTATCCGTGAACAAAAACATTTTTGTAACCTCTTTTCATGGAAAACACTACTTGTCATCGCAGGAATTGTGATTCATTAACCGAATGTTAACATTGTTCAACGGGAATACATTATTTGTTCTAAATGTAAACTTTTTCATAGTAAATTGGAGAAATGATGAAAATGAATTGGAATTTTCGTATTTTTACGTGGGTGATAATTTTCCTTTTAAAATTATCGAAAAATGTATTGGAAATATTTAAATAGTGAATTAAGGGGGAAAAAAAAATCAGGCATGTACATTTTCGGAAAAAAGTTCGCCGAGAAATATTTCTAAAACGCTTTAAAAATTACTCGTCAGTAATGATGGATTTTGTTTCTGAAATCTTTTTACTGTGAGCAAAAGGAATAAAGTAGCCAAAAAAAAAATCAAAAGAGTACCAATGATTAATTTTTTATGATTTTTAAAAATGTTTCTGAGCGAACTTTCTTCCACAATTGTACACACGTCGTTAAGAAAGACATTTATTGGAGTTCACCTTCCAAGTCAATTTCATCGCACCCAACACCCGTGGTTCGGATAGCACGTAAAGCTAAGGTCTACTCCATCATATGACCTTAGATGTTGTGAAGGAGGTTAAATAATCTCCTTGTAATAATAATAATAATTCACTCCAACATATATATTATCATTTTTTTTATTAAATGTTCGTAGAAGTATTGTGCTCAGAAAGAAATGATTTGCTTTAGTTCGAAAATTTGATCCGCATTTTAATTTAAAGGCAATCTTCAATAATCCAATAATATTGGCTGTTTTTTACATGTTAAAGATCAGTCTCCGATTTCTCTCTGTTTGTCCTCCGTGAAAGCCCACATAACGCCCACATAAAGCGGTAGTTGAGTTCTTGGAAAACGACGCGTCTTATGAAATCTCGTCTTTTGAAGTATTAAATCAATGGAAATAGGAGGTTAGGTTCTCGGGGTCTTTCATAAATTTTGTTAAAAATAATTTTTTGACAATTATTTAAGTACTTAAAATGGGTATTATTATTTATACAACCATTTGTATAATAATAATAATAATAATAATTGTACAAACCTGTAAAACATTTAATACAGTATAAAATTAAGAAACTTTTCTTTACTTACTTTAATAAATGAACCTAAAGAACTAATGGTGATGATGGTGAGGGTGATGTTAGGAGAGAGCATTTTAATTGTGGAAGGGTTGACGGTCATCTACCCCAAACTCCAAGTCTTCTAGGGTCTCCACGTCGACTGATTGTGAGGAGCGTGTGTTGGTGAGACTCCTGGAGTTACAGTTGTTTTTCTTGGTGATGCTGCTTTTGTTGTTGATGAGGCTTTTGTTGTTGATGAGGCTTTTGTTGGTGACGATGTTTTGGTTGTTGATGCTGCTCTTGGAGGCGTCTAAAGAAGGATATTATGCGACTTTGTATTGCCTTGTTCCTCACGCTTTTGTAAACTTCCTGAAGTCCTCGTTTTCACTTTGGGCCCCTCTCCATGCAGGGATCAAATTGCATTAATTTTTCTTGAACTTCTCCAAGTTTCCTAAAAATTTCTTCGAGATCTTTCATTATAAGTTCCGACTGTTCATTTTCCTCTTCATTCATACTTTCACTTTCGCTGGACTGAAGAAGATCCAACAATTCCTCTTCAGTGTGAAAGTGTGAATGAAGAGGAAATTGAGCGGTCGAAACTTACAATGAAAGATCTCGAAGAGATTTTTAGGAAACTTGGAGAAGTTCAGGAAAAATCCTGATGTGATTCCAATAATTGTTCCACTTCATGCTTGACGACCTCGCACACCTATTCTTGGATTGTGGGGCATCCACGAAAGTTATTCACCACATCTGGCCATAAGCTCTTCTAGCAGCCATTCAAAGTCGACTCTTTGACTTCGTCCCACGACTCCGTTATGATGTCAGTTGCGTTTATGATGTTAAACGAACACCAGAAGTCTCAGACGCTATACTGTCAGGTTTTTCCCCCAACGTCTGCAGGAGTTTCCTGAAGGTGCGCCTGGTGTAGTAATTTAAAAAAATCTTAATTACCTCCTTGGTCCATTGGCTACAATGGTTTTGCTTCTTGAGGTAATCTTTCACCTGTGGTACAAAGCAAAATTTGAACCAGTCTGTAAACAATATTACAGTGACCCAAGTCCTTCTGTTTGATTTCCAGTAGAATGGTAGGTATGCCTTCTGCTTGCCCTTCAAAGCACGTGGGTCTTCAATGTGGTAAACAAGCATCGGTTTACACTTGAAATTCCCCGATGCATTCGAACATAACAACAGTATAAAACGATCCTTCACGGCCTTGAAGCCATGTGCTCTTCGCTCCTCCTTCGAAATGTATGTTCTATTTGCCATTTTTTTCCAAAAAGGCACGTTTCGTCTGCATTAAAAATTTGCTGGGGCTTGTAACCTTTCTGCTCAATTATTCTAGAAAATTCTGGTTAGATCAGCGAGGTTAAGCAACGTTGGGTCTGGTCACTAGTTGGATAAGTAATTGTTTTCTGCGTTCAAATGATGTAGCCATCCGTGGATAGTTCGGATCCCACGTAACGCTGTATGTCTCCCCTGTCACATGACCTTTGCAGTTGTAACGGAGGCTAAACACTCAAAGCATCATCACGTGAAATTTACTTATCGCATTACATATAAATCCTCACGTAAACAGATACTTCAAATAACTTTATAGTTTATTTTATTATTCTTTTTAGTTTAATAATTTGATGCAGGTTCCAGAGATTTCGGAGGTTTCATCCGTTGAAGGTCCATTGTTTCGTTCAAAAGTTTTGAGATATTTGTATGATTTCTAATTTCATTAAATTTGTAATTCAAACTGAAGACTAGTAAGTTTTTTACTATCTTTAATTATTTTAGACTTTCTGTGTTATTAAATCTGTTGATTTCGAATTTAAACTTGAGTCTGGTTTCCATATACTGTAAATAGTTCCTAATAATGAAACTTTCATTTGTAGCACCGGCTATAGAAGCACCACTATTTTGAAAGCTCTACACAGTGAATAAGGTGGTGCATTGTCTTGGCTTGCATCAACATTAGGTCGCCGGAGACAAATTCATGGGTTTACTCAGTTTTGCAAGTATGAATTCCTGCAGCATATTCAAGTAGCGATCCCCGTTCACAGTTAGGATTCTTTGATCGTCTTGGAAATAGTAGGGATGTACGATCCCGCCTGCCCAGATACCGGTCCACACTGTGATCTTCGGCTGGTGTAGTTGTTTTTCTCCGGAGAATCTGTATTTTTGGTCGTATGGTAGCAGTAGTTGTACCGAGTAACGTAGCTGTCCAAATGAGACTTAAAAATGAAGACGATTTGATTTAGCTGTTCGTCATCTACATCTAGCACCTCCACCATGTCTTGTGCAAAGATGCTCAGCGTGATAATTCTTATGTAATTTGTGAAGGACATGCAAACCATATGGCCGAAAGTGGCACTCCTTCAAAATTCGATTGATCGTTTTTAAAGTGATGTTAGTTGGATGAGGCCAGCCGGAGCGATGTTGATGGGTTTTTACAACGCACTAACAACAGTCTGTAATATCATTTGGATGACCTATTCGTAGCCGACTGCTGCGTGATGATTCAGACAGACTGTAAAGCAGAACACGAGCTAGCGCTAGTAGGGAATCAAATAGAGAAAGATGAAATTCCTTGCACCACTTCCTTTGTATGAAACGGAAGATTTCAAACAAACCAGCCAGGCTGCCATCTTAAACTTAAACGTTCGGTGGAAGAATAATGGATTCTAGTTTCATAAAACAGATTAATTTTAAAAATGTGATTTTATTACAGTATTGAGAACGTTACCGTTTAGCGCACTATGTGTGTGTGTGTGTGTGTGTGTGTTGTGTGTGGAAGAATAATGGATTCTAGTTTCATAAAACAGATTAATTTTAAAAATGTGATTTTATTACAGTATTGAGAACGTTACCGTTTAGCGCACTATGTGTGTGTGTGTGTGTGTGCGCGCGCGCAATTTTTTCTGTTTTTGTCTTTTTAAGATTACATTCCACATGGTGCCATTCCGTTTCCCATTCGCGGTACGAAAGTGTTGACTTCCTCCGGAAAGGCAAGAGGGGGGGGCGACGAATAGGGTGGTAGTGTGACTGTAACATACATAAGCTAAGAGTTAACAGTTAAATTATAGGCTAACAGTTTAGTGTCACTTTCACTTACAAATTAATTGAATTCACTATATGATCTCAGTGATTACCACGGCAAGCTAGGACCATACAAACACAACTAAATAATCGTTGGGTGTGAAAAAAGTGAAGTTTTTTGCATTTAATCGTTGGGTGGAAAACACAGGTTTGTAACTTACTCTTAGGTTCACAAATTAATCATATTAAATTACGTTAGATAATGTGCTAAAGAAGAGGACCTAAAATATTAAAAACCCTGTGGCCAATCTAATAATTAAATGAATTCATGTTGATTCGGTCTTCTCGTCCCACGGGCGACGATAAACACTTTTGAATCCGAATCGAAACTCTCTAAATCAGAATGCGAATGTCACTCTTTCTCCCGCATTGCGACCTTTTGTAGTTGGTTGGAGAGTATCCTTCTAAGGTTGTCATGAGGCGTCCATTCAGGTTTTCTTTACGCATTTCATTACGAGCAAATTGTAACTAGGAAAAATCTTAAGTTTTCCATTCTAAAATTTATGACCTGTTAATTTATCTAAATGGGCCTATTAATTTAATAATGAATATTTACAATTAAGTTATAAATTAGGTTGCAATGATCTCGCGCATTATAGCTATGTCACGTGTTCCTACGCCCTAAAGAAAATATGACGTCACCTGGTTTTAGCGGTGTGCCGTTGGTCGAATTAATGATACCTTCGGAAAAACACGTGACGTCACTGAAAATAGGGAGTGCGATTGCCGATTAGTCATAAAATAATCATACGATGGAAGATGACGACACGCAGGCACATAATAGTACAGAATGATGCGTACGGAACAACGACGCAGTCATATGATGAGCCTTGAATAAAAATGAGAACCTGTTTTAGTTCTCCGCAGGGTGCGCGGATCGTAATGGAACGCGTAACGTCACGAGTCACAATAAACAATTGGATCACTTTAACATATTGCTTCCCAGGAACCTCTCTTTAACATATTGCTTCCCAGATATAACTTTAACATATTGCTTCCCAATATTTAGGATAAGGAGTACGATAAAAAATGTTCGCTTTAATAAAGTAAAGGCATAAAAAGTAAATCATAACATGTTAAAATATTAGATTGAAAGTAACTTTATTAGAATTGTTGCGCTATATGGTCACACAAAGGAAAAAAAGCATTTCGGAAGAATCGGTCACGCCACATCATTTGCCACAAGTAGGAGTTGAGTAGCTCCTTTTTGCATCCTTTCATTTTCTTTATATATTTAATGTAGGTTAACTGAATGCCCGGTTAGGTCAACTGAATGCCCAGTTAGGTCAACTGTACGCCCTTGACGATTAGTTAGGTTAAGTTGTGATATTTCCGTTAAAACTAACGAAAATATCACGACTTAACCTAACCAATCATCAAGGGCGTACAGATGACCTAACCGGGCATTCAGTTGACCTAACTGGGCATTCAGTTAACCTACATTAAATATATAAAGAATGCCCGGTTAGGGCATTTATAGCTTTGTTTACGGTTGTTTACGGTCTATAGGTTATCTCCTAGATTACCAACCTCTTTCTAACCAACCAACCTTTCTCTTTTTAACATATTGCTTCCCGGTGTTAATCACTTTAACATATTGCTTCCCGGTGTTAATCACTTTAACATATTGCTTCCCGGTGTTAATCACTTTAACATATTGCTTCCCAGGAGGGATCACTTTAACATATTGCTTCCCGAATGCTTTGGGAAGCAATATGTTAAAGTGATCCAAACAATTTTCTCTAATTTCACTCCAAATTTACCTTATGATAAAAATTATACTAATTTATTAATAAGTTCCAATTTTTTAATTCCAACAAAAGCGGGAATGCTCGATATAGGAATCCCAGATTTGGAAAAGGGTAAACAAAGGGCTGTAATACAATTGCATGCCCAAGGGGTATTTTCTATGAAAATGGGAACACTATAGTTAGAATGAGAGTAAATCGATCTGAGAACTACCTCCTTTAAGATTCTCACTTTATAAAATGTCTTTCTTAGGCAAAGATTTAAATGAGAATGATGTACAGTAAATTAGGAATTAAAGAAACCTCTTTTTAATTGCTATGTCATACTGAATTTGTTATATGAAAGAAATCTGGGATCACCCGAAGATCAGGGCCCCCAGCCTCAATTACCAAATGATATCTTCGTTAAAACTAAGGAAAATATCACGACTTAACCTAACCAATCGTCAAGGGCGTATAGTTGACCTAACCGGGCATTAAATTTAATTTATTATTATATTTGGTACTGTAAAGCAAAAAACAAGAATACATGGGGGCCCTGACCTTCAGGTGATCCGAAATCTGCAGTGATTTGTATAGAGAAAAACTGAAAAAGTTTTCATTTGTCATTTTGCTCATCCATATTCTGCACTTGAAATTTTCGAGTTTGTAGTCCAATGTTGAAAAAGAAAGACGGCGTTGAAAATTGTAATTTGTAAGCCCAATTGCTGTTTTCTGATTGTATATTTTAATAAGAATTAACGATACATTTTAATCTTACATATTTATCTGTAATGTTACTCTGTATCACTCATAACAGGAAGATATGTTACATCTTATAACTTTATGTAGAAAATGTAATTTTTTACTCTTGACATAATCTAGTGTTTATGAGTAACATTTTTTAATAAGTTTGAAGCAAATTTGGAAAGTTTCAGATGAAAATAAAAATGGCATTCCTATTTATTTTGCTCATGAACTTTACGTTCGAGCAATCTGATAATACTCGTGTAAAAATTAAACTTCTTTGATCAAGATTAATTCCATTCTTGAAAGACTTCAAATTAGTTTTATGCAATTCAGAAGAGAATAGGAACATCTCATTTTTTATTATAACGAAAAAGATTTCAATAAACGTTGTCTCAGACATTAATTTTCGAATCAATGAAAGAAAGCCACCCCCAGCCTTCTTGGACCTTTTCCAGTTTGTGTACCGTTTTTCATATAATTTATTTTTGAGAATATTTTTGTTAAAACTAACGAAAATATCACGACTTAACCTAACCAATAATCAAGGGCGTACAGTTGATCTATTATTAATTATAACATTGTTTGTTTCTGGAATAGTATTTACTATTTACTAATAGATCAACTGTACGCTCTTGATAATTAATTGGTTAGGTTAAGTCGTGATATTTTCGTTAGTTTTAACAAAAATATTCTCAAAAATAAATTATATGAAAAACGGTACACAAACTGGAAAAGGTCCGCCTTCTTTAGTAAGCTTTATAAGGCTAACTAACGAAAATATCACGACCTAACCTAACCTAAAGTTAGGTCAACTGTACGCCCTTGACGATTGGTTAGGTTAGGTTGTTATATTTTCGTTAGTTAGCCTCATAAAGCTAACTAAAGAAGGATGGGGGTGTCTTTCTTCCATTGATCCCAATTTTCAATATAGTTTCAGACAGATATATCCTAAATGTCTTGTAATAAAAAACTGTTCAGTCAGAGTAAACGAGGGATGTGCATAGCTTTTTGTTGTGAATTAAAATATCTTGAAAAGTATTTTGAAATCTGCTCTGTTTGCGCATGCGCGCTAGTCTTGTTTATGTCAGTTGAAATATTTTATAAGTTATTCCTTATAAATTAATTTAAACCAAGTTCATTACGGCTTTTGTTATAATTAGTTACCTAATATTTTTAAAAATTATGGATCACCTGAAGATCAGGGCCCCCAGCCTTCTTTAGTTAGCCTTATAAGGCTAACTAACGAAAATATCACGACTAAACCTAACCAATCGTTAGGTCAACTGTACGCCCTTAACGGATGGTTCGGTTAAGTCGTGATATTTTCGTTAGTTAGCCTTATAAGGCTAACTAACGAAGGCTGGGGGCCCTGACCTTCAGGTGATCCAAAATTATATATAACTGTATATATGTGATGAATTTCACAGTTAAACAAGTGAAATAAAAATAAATGATGCACACCCACAAGGAAAAGGAAAAGCGATTCCAAAGCCTTTTGTGTATTCAAGAGGTGTACTGTTGAATACACGAAAAGCCTTGGAATCGTTTTTCCTTTTCCTTGTAGGTGTGCATCATTATACAGTATATATACACCCTGACGAGGTGTACTTCTGAATACACGAAAAGCCTTGGAATCATTTTTCCTTTTCTTTATGCGTTTGCATTATATATATATATATATATATATATATATATATATATATATTACTGGCTAGTGCCTTCACTTTCTACTGAAGAAGTAGTGCGTTCAAACCCTGGTGGGGTGGGGGCAAATTTTTGATCATGAAAAATCGTGCGTGTTCATGCATGATATTCCATATACAGTATATATACGATGTCCTAAAATATGTTCCTGTTTTTATCTGGCCGTTATTTTATAATGGATGTAGGCCCTATATTTTATTACTAAGATTTCTTCTTCAGAAAGGTAACAAATTGGGGCTTTTATTCCTTATATACCTATATGCATATACAGTATACATATATATTTCTAATCTTTCATTACTAAATAACTAATAAATATTGTATATTAAAACCTGTTCTTTCACCATTTCATACTTAAAGCAATGCGATGCTGCTACCAATAGACTATAGCCTATCAAGGTCATAGAAGGAAAGCTAAGTCTTTAGTCTTCAGCAGGATGGAGCACCTCCACACACTGTTTGTGCAACTCGCAACTTTTTGAGGAAACATTTTTCCGGGTAACTAATCTCCCTTCATGAACCAGTGAAATGGTTCCTACACTGACCTGACCTCTCACCCGTGACTTTTTCGGTGGGGTTGCGTGAAAGACAGGATCTATTCTGCCAAATCTAAGACACTTGAAGACCTAAAGACCAAAGATATGAGGTAATCAACAACATCCCAGCTGAGCTATTTCCAAAAATTATGTCAAACATTTGTATAAGGTTGAGTATTTTGTTAGAAAAAAATAGCAATTACATTGAACATGTTATTTAATTAAAGTTAATAAACTCCTATGGTTTACGTACATATTGCGTACATAGATTTTTTACTTTTAGCTTAGAACCTTTATTTAAAAATAGGAACATTTCGGGGGGGGGACACGTGGTATACCTTGTTAACCTTGGTTTAGCTTCCGCCCAAATTGTTCATTCTGACGAAGGTCAAGCTTGTCATTCCACCTTAGACCTACAGTTTAACGTGAAATCCAAACCACACCCCACCAGCAGCCCAGCGTCTTAAGCACTAGGCTACCCAGGGTACCCTTTTATCTACCAACCAATATCCCTTTAAGTCCTGAATTTTTTGTAGGGTTAAGTTATAAATGTGTGTATTTGAAACGTTAGCAATTTGTACCTTTCGTCCTTAAAGGGATATTTATTGTGTGGAAGGATAAACAGCTGGTTTTTCTACGCGCCACCTGCTATCACCGAATCTCGATCCCGGGGCTGATGGATTCGTAGTCAGCGACGCTAACTACTACACCACCGAGGCGCATATACTGTATATACACACACACATTAACGTCCTGAATTAAAATCTAATTTAAAAATATTTGCTTACAGTAAGAAGCAAATAATAAAATCGAAAAATGTCCAAAACCCGCATCATTAAAAGTTTTAATTAACAATTTATCGTATAAATTAGTTTATTTCTCGCTGCAATTCAATTAAGATGATAATTCACTCGCTACGTCATTCTCACTATCAAATAAAAAGAGCTGAAAATTAATAAATGAAGGCCCAGCAGAAGCTTGTTGTAGCTCTGCACGGGTGTTTTTAAAGCTGTATTTATTGATAGACTAAAGACGTTTTTGGTTTTTTCAAGGCATAGGTTATATATAAGTCTCCACAGGTCGTATCAAAGTTAAGACGCACCTGCAACAATAACTTCACTTATTCTGTTTTTTATTTTATTTTTGTTTTGTTTTTATCACTCCACAGTATCCCCATTGAACTAAATACCTTTTGCAGTAACCGTTACATAGAGAAATTGAAATACGTATTGTAGGACTGCATTAAACTTTAATCGGATTTTAGATATCGTTGGGATTGGAAATATACTTTCGCCTTCAGTATTACTAAAGGCGAAAGTATGTTTCCAAGCTGAATGATATATACTAAAATCCTGGACATTAGGACTCCAGGACAGAGTTCAAATGTTTCCTGAAGAACATTATGCCATTCCTGAACTGTTCAGGGCAATCCTGGACGGTTGGCAACCCTATCCCTCGTGTTTGCAAGATAAATTGGAATTAAAATGTTGTCCACTGTCTCGAGTGCAAGGTTTAGCTCAGTGAAATACCTTTGGACGCGAAAGCGTTTCGTTTTTCCTCTCGTGATGAAATGTCGCCAGATTTTTAACTTTTATCCTGTCGGAACCTAATGGTCAATGCCCGCGTCTCCGAGTCAGAGAGTAAGGTTCGAATCCTCGGAGTAGATAAATTATATATATTTGCCTCGGTGGTGTAGTGGTTACCGCCGCTGACTACGAATCCATCGGCTCCGGGATCGAGCAAAATCCATGATCTTAGCAAAGATCAAAACTACCTATTGCAGATGTATCAGACTGTAACATGAAGACAGTGTCCAATGGAACTGGCACAACGTAATCCTGGCCAAACGTCACATTCTCGAAGGTTAACCACAGGAAACAGGATTCTCCGCCTGTATAGAGGTACCAAAGATCGATCACAGAATCGTCAAAAGTTAACAACCTTTGTGACAACCAGTGGTGGGCAAAAAGTAATCGATTGCAAATAAAAATTACTGATCTCTGAAAAGTAACTAAAAGTATAAAGTAGAAATTACTTCTCTGGATTAATTATAATATAACATTGTGCAACATAATTTAACTTTTTATCTTTCATACTAACATAAATACCTTCTCTTTACTAATTCTGACTTGCTGATTATGAAAATGGCTTCCAAAATAATGTAGGACGTCAGCATTCAATGTTATCCATATGTGTATTGTACGATATATGCTTACATTTTTTGAGTTGAATTGAATAACCTTTTATTAATAATAAAATAAATACATTCGTTTTATAATTTACAATGATATGAATAATTGTGAAGCTCGACTATTTATTTAATTTAATTTGGCCCTTAAGCTTTAGGTTTATTACAGTAAACATTACAGTGAATATAGCATTCTTTGGTAGCCCTGCTGTCCCACAAGCACAGAAAACAACAATATTTGGTAAATCCACTTTGCATTCCCATGAGCAACCCAATAACCTTCAGATCGCCACAAATTTTCCAGCTGTATTGGTTGCACTTGATGGAATGCAAGATTAACTCTATGCTTTCGTACGATTCCTTCATATACACTGCATGTGCTACAGGAACTGATGGCTTTGAGTTACCATTATGCAGAAGAACAGCCTTCAAGCTTACTTTAGAAGAGTCTATAAATAGACACCACTCATCAGGGTTGTGTTCATCACCAAGCTCACGCATTAAGCCATCGATGTCTTTGCAGAAGCACAAGCTGTCCTGGATGTCGAAGAAGCTTGATAGTTGTTGACAACGGTTGCGAAATACTGATACTTTTGTACCTGGAGCCAACAAATTCCATTCCTTTAATCGTGAGGCCAGCAGTTCAGCTTTGTCCTTTGAGAGATTTAGGTCTCTTACTACTGTAAATCGCATAGTTCCGATTGAGTGACAAGATGTGGATCAGCTTGAAGATGTGGCTCATATGAGTGATCTCTATTTGTTGCCGATTCTTCATTATCGGAGTCACTTTCGGCTACCGTTTCTGCCCAGTTTGTCAGTGCAACAGGAATTGGCATATCAACTGAATGAGGCACTAGTTTCATGGAAGATGGAACGTTTGGGTATTGTATGTTGTGTTTTGTTTTGTTAGAAAATACAAAAATCTTCGTCATACAAAAGTAGCAGTCCGTTGTGTGGTCTTTTTGTTCTCGCCAAACCATGGGCACTGCAAAATTCATTTTTCCTTTGCCTTTGAGCCACTGTGTAATGTTGCTATTGCAAGAGACACAAACAATGTGCGGTGCCCAGCACTTAGCTTGGTCTCCAAGTTTCACACCGAAATACAGAGGGTAGGCTGTTTTCACCAACCCTGTGATATTTCTCCTCTGTGATTTAAGTGTAAAGGTTCCACACACAGAGCAGAAATTGTCCGGACTATTGATGCAAGAGCGTTTGGAAGCCATTTTCACTCTGTAATAAAACACATCAGAAAATACACACCTCTTTACGAGACTGCTCACAGAGCACTGAAGTGGAAGGCAGTTTAGTGAGAATCAACACCTCTGAGGCGGATTGGCGTCACCGGAAATGCAATAACCAACCAATCAGATGCTTCAGAGAAATGTGACAAGAATTTACGCCATCGATGGCATCATAATAACTGACCAATCAGCTTCCTGATAACCGGAAATCAGAGAATACCTATGGGCGCTATGCGCGCTTAAGGGTTCACATAACAATAAAACCTGACGTGATGGACATTTTTTGATAACATATCTGAAATCAGCATGTCAAAATTGTATAGAATAACGCTTTCTATGCTATGTTAAGAAAGCTCTGTTGCACAGTGTGTTTAATCTAGAGAAGTAATTTCTACTTTATACTTTTAGTTACTTTTCAGACATCAGTAATTTTTATTTTGCCCACCACTGGTGACAACTGTCTACGCGCCCGTGTGGTACAGTATCAAAACTGCTTCCTCTCGCAATAATGGAGCAAGGCATTTGTTTTTGTTGGTAAAATGTTCTCGTTATCTTTAAGGAAGGAGAGAAAAATTATTAATGCTGTCGCTGTAAATGAGTACAAAGCATTTTTTGTCCATCCAGAAAACTTGCTCTGCTCTTTGCGAAATACGCTAGACCTAACTAAAACCATAAACTACTGTACTAGTACAGGGTCAGCGAAAAGTCCCTGTGCACCTGCAAGAAGTGTAGCGAACCTGTACCTGCACTGTGTTGGAAGTGGACAGGTGCGCAGGGACTTTTCGCTCACCCTGTATTTACGTAGCCTATCAAATACTTAGCTGAAAAGATCGGTTCCAGCTTATTACAGAAAAGAATCGTATATACACTCGGATGAATTTTCAAAACATCTCCGAGTTTCCTATATAAATATATGTCGTGCGCCAAGGGGGCCCAGGTACTCCGGAGACTATTTTTGGTGGTAAAACTGCGGGATCAAGTAAAGATAAGCATCCCTTTTCACTCTGGGGGTGCTTATCTTTACTAGCTCAAACTTGGGGTGCTTATCTTTACTAGCTCAAACTTGGGGTGCTTATCTTTACTAGCTTTATAAGGTTAACTAACGAAAATATCACGACCTAACCTAACCAATCGTCAAGGGCGTACAGTTGACTTAACGATTGGTTAGGTTAGGTCGTGATATTTTCGTTAGTTAGCCTTATAAGGCTAATTAAAGAAGGCTGGGGGCCCTTATCTTCAGGTGATCCCAATGGATCAAGTAAAGATAAGCACCCGAAAGGTGCAATAGTTTCTGCTCAACTATTGCTAGTGAATACACTTTTCAATAACAATTCTTTTATCATTCTTTTATCATTTTAACTTTTTAATCGTACTTATATTTTGGCTAATAAAATTATTTCAACCTTTTGTTTTTATTTACTTTCGGGCTATGTAAGGTTAGGTTAACGGTTCTTTGCTTTCAATCAGAGTAAATACTTGGGATGCCTATTTTTACTTGCTTAATGTTGGGGGTGCCTATCTTTACTTGGTAAATTTTGGGGGTGCTTAAGTTTACTAGATACCTTTGGGGGGTGCTTATCTTTACTTGATCCAAACTGCGATGCACAACGAAATGAGTCTGGCGGTGGTTTTCTGTCTTTTGAGCTGCTCCTTATTATTCATATTTGTTTAAACTTGTCGTTCAATATGTTACCCTTTTTGCAATTTTTGTTTATACTTTCATAAAAGATGTAAAATAAAAATACCTCCCAGACCCCCAAATTCTTCCTTTAATAATTCCTTTTTCTTTTTTCTTTTTTTTTTGTAATATTTCACAATTCACAAATAAAATCACAAATAAATCCATTCAAAGTTTTGCAATAATTTTTAAGCAAAAATTTAAATGAAGGAATTAACAAATGAAGATAATTTGTAAAGCTTAAATTATATAAGCGACAGCAAAGCAATCGTCATGATTATGCAACCAGTTGCAACTCAAAATTAGTGGAACGAAGGTATATCATCATTGTTTCAGTTATTATTCCATGTACAAACTTAGATTTCTTTCTTAAAAAAACGCGTCACACAGAAATTCGTCAGATTTCAACAGCACAATATTAACAATATTAACGGAAGTCTATCAAATTCAAAGCAAAATAGAGCAGCAATTTTAGATGGGTCTCCGTTTTATGTTCTTAAAAAAGAAAAAAAAATGGGTGGGATTTTATAGTTATAAACTATCTAATTCTATTAAAGCCCAATTAGATTATTTCAAGGGGTTTCTGATAAGACCTTTCACTGCTCGCCAGCTCAAAACACGGGTATAGAGTTTATCTTTTTCCGATATGAGCTTTTAATGTTTACACCTCAAATCATGGATTGGCGTTCATCTTTCTCGGGTGCACGAACAAAGAATTTGCGTGCGAAGTAAAATTGCGAGTTTACGTGCGTTGAGTGCATCTGTGCACGCAAGTTTTATATACATAAACAACAGAACAGAAAATGGTGAACTCATTGCATATTTTCTATTCCCATATCAAGTTATCAACCGAGTATATATATCATATATATGAGGAGATTGTAGACACCAATCAGCTAGAAAAGTACTTGAGGAAGGCGTTAGGCAGAAGACAGGGAGTGCTGGAACTCCCGTTTCTCCTGTCACTGTCCTCTTTAGCTGACCTTTTTCCGTGTCTCATCTACCCTGTGAGCAGTCCAGCATGCTCTCAAACACACATTTCTACCTCTGTTCTTCACTACACATACATACATTTTACACACTACATAATCTTTTCATAATTTGTAAAAAATAAGCATCGTGAACCTCGAAAACATTGATTTTGGCGCTATCTTTCTTTAAAAGGGGGGGTCATTTTTGCGGGCACCCGCCTTTGGCCTCCTTCTTTCTGTATAAAAAAAAAAAAATATATATATATATTGTAATAATGTGCAAATCTAAATTGTAATTAATAATAAATGCCTTTGAGAGAAATTCTGACATAGCGTTCATGTTTATGTTGTATTTTTGGAGAAATATTAATCATGAAAATTATTAATACAACGTTTTTGGTAAATATTTTTAATTAAAATTTTTATATTCCTTTTTTTTTTGTATTTAGTTGGTTGGAGAAATTAACTCAAAGATGCGTAACGGTTTTATATTTTTGTGGGGTTGTTTCTGCTGGGGAGTTGGGGGAAAAGGATGCTCCTTGTGGTAGAAGTTAGGGAAAAATCCTCTGCGAGGGTGCCACAAAATCAGCTATACCCTGAGTTGAATTCTAGGTTTAGTTCCCTCACAATCACGGGTTTCTGGGCGCTCAAAATTTTTATAAGTATAGTTTGTCAGTTTATTTTTAGTCGCAGTTACAAGACTCTCTCTCTCTCTCTCTCTCTCCTCTCTCTCTCTCTCTCTCTCTTTCTCAGGTTGGTCCTGAACGTCGCTCGAAGCCAACAAAAGGAACAAAAATAGCATATATATATATATATATATATATATATATATAGCCTATATATATAACAACCAGTTAGTTTTCAAATAAGACAAATTTGAAACTTCACTGTACAGAAAACCCACATAACATAGGATTAGTGACAAACTACGTAAGTCACCCTCATTTAATCTATAAATTCAGTTGTACAGGGTGGGCCAGAAAACATCACTCGATTTCGAAATAATAACCATACAAAATAAAACTGTATAATAAAATGCACTAAAAAAGTCAAAGGTAAAAAAAAATTCCTAACATTTTTTTCTGTAAAATTTACAGATTCAAAATGTCCCAATTTTACAGCAAAGATTCATTCATTTCATCTAATAAAGACTCTTTATCGTTGAAAAGTATATTAAAACATGCTTTTTTTGTAACCTTAACTGAGGGATTTGAACCTGCAAAAAATAAAAAAAAGCGGGGATAGGAAGTGTATTTATTAAAGTATTTTCCCTTGTTTGCTCAATGCAACCTATTATTCAATTCTATTTTGTATGGTTATTCTATAGTTTCATTTTGGAACTGGGTACATCTTTTTTATTGGCTCACTCATATAAAAACGCTTTAAAATCAAACATACCAGATATGCTAATCATATATAATTCATTACATAATAAACTAAATTCTCACACAAATCCTTTGTCAACAACCCTGTCGAAAATGCTTACCCAAAACAAAACTTAAAGAAATTTTTAGACGTGGTATACTCGTACCAACCTTCGTACCAACTAATTCACGACATACCAACTGTGAAGAAGAGATAATCCATTAAATTCTCCTTTTCCAACTATTTAAGCATAACTAAAAAAAATAGTTCTGCTTCTGAAAGCAAATTCAATTTGTCTTCAAACGCTTGGTACTGGTATTGGTACTGCGTGCTCTTCTCCTTTAAGATGAGCACGCAGTACCAGACTTTCTACACATTCTCATTCATTTCCTGTCCAACTCTCTAACGTAAGAGTTAATTGGCATTTTCACTCTTTCATCTACTCAAACCCCGTCAACTCTGAAACAGTCTTCCTCAATCCATCTTTCCCCCTGTCTATGACCTCAAAATTCAAACGCCTCTTCTTCTTTTATGGGGGAGGGGGGGGGGCGTTTTTGCGGGCATTCGCCCTTGGCTCCTCCTTCCTGCGTAAAAGAAAATTACTAATTTATGAAATTCACTTAATGTTTTTAAATGAGTATTGATTTCAATGAAACTGGTAAATTATTTTTGCTCCACCCTGTATATTAGATTACGGTTCAGCATTTTATCGAATTAAGAAATTTTCTAATTTCCTTTAAAAATACAGTATTTCTTATTTAATTTATGTTGGTTAACCATTATGTATATAAAATTTGCCAAGTTGCGTAATATCTAATTAGGTTATGAACAAAAATTTCCAATGTTCCCCGCAGTGAAGGAAGGTTGCATGGAAACCGCTGTCAAACAAGATGCGAAATGAGATGTAAAGAAAAGTTGAAAGTTTTGCGAGAAGATGAATAGGAAGGAAATTTATTGCTCAATAGATAAAGGGGAAAATTAGTTAAAGTATAGGGAGCGAGAAAGTTAGTCTACTAATCTGAATTGTATCGTCCCACTCAATGTTATTATTCCTTTTTCGTTCCTCGACCAAGAGCGGAAAAGCCGAGAATGAGAATTTCAAACGAGGCAATGGCAAGAATTGGGAATACACCAACTTTAAATTCTCATTCCCATCCACGGGTTAGATTAGGTTATGTTTGGTTATGTTAGGCTAATGTTAGGTTAGGAAATGTTGAACATTCCTGTTTGGTGCCTTTACGCGAAGGAGAATGGAGTAACGTTGTTTCTCAAATCAAGAAATTCTTTTCTCAAATCAAGAAATTCTTTTCTGAAATGTGGATTTCTCACTTTGAGTATTCCAGCGGATGGGAATAGAAATGACAATGAATGGGCAGTAATCGTAACAAATACATAGAGCTTAAAGTGAAAGCAATTGAGTCGGGGAAGTTTATACAGTGAGAATCTTCGAAAATTCATGTTGACAAACGTGTAATTAAAATACACCAGAAAGCATGAAAATGTTGCTAAAAGAAAACTAAAATCAGTTATGCAATTCGGTTTATCTTCATCGTTTTCAAAATACGCAAAGAAAAGGTAAACGTATAATGCGAATGATCAAATGTTCTGAATAACACGTTCATGAGAAAGAAATATACAGGGTGTCCCATAAGTCCGGCATCATAGGAAAAATAATAAAAAAAGGCAAAACAAAAGCTTTTATTTACAGAACGTGCTCAATATTGTCCACCATTGTTTTCAGTAAACAATTCAGACGTGATACCCAGTCAGCAAGCACACGGTGAATGATGTCAGGAGTAATGGTGTTACATGCCCCAATAATGCGCTGCCGCAAATGTTCAACACTCCTAATTTTCTCTGTGTATACCAGCGCTTTCAAGTGGCCCCAGAGATAAAAATCTAGTGGCGTGAGATCCGGGCTTCTAGCTGGCCATTCCACAGGCCCTCGACGTCCTATCCAATGACCAGGGAATTGTTGGTACAGGTATTCCCTTACTTGGGTGCTGTAATGTGCAGGAGCGCCGTCTTGCTGGAACCATGTTGGGAAATTTCCTTCTTCGTTCAAAACACTGGGAAATGCTTCTTCCTTGAGCATACGTAGGTAGGTGCCTCCAGTGACACGTTCATCGAAAAGAGGGGGCAAGTATACCAGTGAGGGTTGTTTTGAGACCAATAGCGGGTGTTCTGTCGATTTACCTCACCATTTCCATAAAAAACAGTCGTCACTGAAAAATATGAATTATGGTGTGTAGAAATAGAAAAATATGAATTTCTCCTATGATGCCGGACTTATGGGACACCCTGTATATATATATTAGAACAAGTATTTGTTCACCTCGAGAAAAGCGTCGATGAAAAAAAATTCGAGGCAAAGTGTATCGGGCACAATACATCTTATTGATGATTTCGTTATAAAAACCAAGATACGTAGAACTTAAATGATAAGCAGGGTATACTCGAGTTCGTATTGAATTAATTTTAAATACTAAGGGGCAAAAGCTATCAAAATTCATATCCACTCCCGTAAAAGTATCTTTTCTGGGATCAAATGTAGAATTCGGACCCCAGCCTTCTTTAGTTAGCTTTATAAGGCTAACTAACGAAAATATCACGACCTAACCTAACCAATCGTTAGGTTAACTGTACGCCCTTGACGATTGGTTAGATTAGGTCATGATATTTTCGTTAGTTAGCCTTATAAAGCTAACTAAAGAAGGATGGGGTCCGAATTCTACATTTGATCCCTTTTCTGTATACATTAGTAGAAAACTTAGTTTTTTTTCTTGTGTTTAGTAAATCGAGAAATGGTAAAGAACCATCATTATTTTCATATTCGTATTAAATGAGATATTTGGATGCAAACTGTTAATAACATTTTGGAAAGAGTTGGTTTTCTTCTCAGTTAGTGAATAAAACAAAAGCGTCATCCATATATCTACGGTAGTAACAAGGCCAGAAATGATTAGGGCAAGATTCAAATACTGTATCAAGGTTTCAAGATAGTTCAAGAAAATGTTGGCGAGTGTTGTTCGAGAGGAGAACCCATGGGAAATCCGTCAATTTGTCGGTATAGAGGCTTATTAAATAAAAAATAAAATTATTTTTAATAAATAGTTCTAGAAGTTTCTTTTAAGTTCCGTAGTTTAAGCCAGAATATGTTGAGGCAGTATCGAAAAGTTTATCAAGAATAATACCAACTGTCTCTGTTGTTGAGATATTAGTAAATAATGAGATGACATCAAAACTATAACCATAAATTTCTTAGTTTTGGTTAATAAATTGTATATTCGGTGGTAGTTAAATGTTCCAGTAATGGTACGGAATAGGAAGGAAGCACCTCTTACTAATTTAGAATTATCAGCTTCACGTAGCCGCGCTAATAGATGTGTAGTGACAGAGACGCCTTCAGATACTTTTCGCGCTTTCCACACAACCACGACCAAGATGACGTCACATCGAGATGATTCACTCGAGGCGCACGATGCCTCAATCGCATCTCACCTCTCTCCTTGAAGGACCTTAGTGACACTTTAGATCTCATCATGTAAACAACGCTGTAACAGGCGCCATTAGCCCAGTGTCATTCACCTAACTTTATATAAAGACCAATCATTACCTCGCGCGTTATTATAATATTGAAGTCATTATTCAAGTGCACATTTATACATTTCGACTGAACTTTCATTCAAACAACTGCAACCTTATTTGTTTCATTTAAATCTCATTAATTTTGTTTAATAAAAAAAGAAAACTCACTCTATTAATTTCCTTAATTAACCTCCAATGTAAATGTAAATATAAATTGGAGTATAATGATTTGTAAATGTTTTCTTCAGCTAATAATAAAAAACCTTTTAATCCTAGAATCAGTGATTATATGATATATATATATATATATATATATATATATATATATATGTGCGCTTTGGTGGTGTAGTGGTTAGTGTCGTTGATTATGAATTCACCGGTGCCGGGTTGGTAGATAAATGGGTACCCTGGGTAGCCTAGTGATTAGGACGCTGCGCTGCTGATCGGGAGAACGAGTCCAGGCGAGGACTTTTTAATTTTTGACCGCCCTTCCTGGGGCGTGGTTCGATTCCACGTTAAACTGTAGGTCTAAGGTGGAGTAACAAATGCAAAAAGCTTCACGTTTCTACGTGAAGGTCAAAATATGATAATAAAAATCCACTAATAGACAGAGTTCATTTCCACAACAGTTTCGATGCCCACTGGCATCCTCTTTCACCCGAAGAGGATGCCAGTGGGCATCGAAACTGTTGTGGAAATAAACTCTGTCTATTAGAGTGGGTTTTTATTATCATACGTGGAGTAACAAGCTTGACCTTCGTCAGAATGAACAGTTCGGGCGGAAGCAAAGCCAAGGTAATGAAGGTAAATATATCGTTGTATGCATAACGTGTCAGAGCATCCGCGAAAATAAATGAAATGTAATTAAAATGTAATGTAAAACAATGAAAGTATCACAATTATAGAATACTTGAACTTCACTAAAGTGACCTCTTGACTCTCCTAAAATAAACAAGGACTGAAAAGAGAAACAGGCCATAAACAGGAACCACGATATGTACGGTGCGAATTTCGAGAGAAAAGCGATTATTTTCTGAAGGAAGAAATACAAGGAGAAATGGTTAAAAACGTAAAACGAAGTAAATGTGAAAATCGTTAAAATGTCACGAAGTTGAATGAAAACAGGTCGTGCTTTAAGGAATGCCCAATTTCGTATACATTTGTAATATTGTGAAAATGAAGATGGCAACCAGTGATCTAAAATGCATTCTATGCAATGCGTTCAAACATCACTAATGCATCGAATGATTTTGTTTGATGGGAGTTGTTTAACTCTTTCGTTCACGGATATATTTTTCTCTAAACCAAAATGTATAAGATTTAATGAAGGGAAAAAAAAAGAAAGTCTGCTACATGCAGTCTCAGGAACATTTTCGGAATATTTTGGACAAATGTTGCTAAACGCCATGTGAAGGATTTACGAATGGTTCCCTCGGCGCTGTTTACTCATGAAGTCTGCTACGTACATTGCTTAGTTCTCAATCTAGAAGTTCCGTGAAGTCTTCAAGTGGCGTTCAGTACTTATTAAAATTTAAGGGTTTAATGCATGTAGCAGATTTTCCCTTTTTATCCTTCTATTGTTATTCAAAACCAAATATTTTAGTAACTATTCACTTACATTGTACACGTTTTGGCTTCCTTTTCCGACGACTATACCAAATCTACTAGGGTAGTTTTCGGAATTTATTTCTTTATATTGTGCGCTTTTGTTTTTTATCGTGTTTTTTACCATTTTTTTTATCGTTTTTTTTAATCGAAATAAAGTGTCTTCGCGTCCAAGGACCAGCTCTAGTATCAAAGAGGGATTGAACTGCTTGCGGAAAGATGGATAAGGACTATAGAATATAACGATTGTAATAAAAAAATTGTAAAAATTCCGATAACTTTTGGGTCAACATAATATATAAACATGTAGATGCATTTATAGAAAAGTCGCATTTTAGTACGATATATATTATTAGTACTAGTACAGTTCCCGTCGCTTCGCCGACGGTTAGACAGGCTAAACTACAGAAAAGAACGCAGCCGTGAAAATTTTGAGCAAAGGAAACAACACAAACATTCCATTGATGACTGTCGTATTTGATTGCCTTAAGTAGTATATCCATATTGTCATATGTCTCTTTTAGATGGACGGAATGGGCAATGGGGATGGATGGCATTATATTACCATTATGCAAAAGAACTGCTTTCAGGCTTCTCTGCGACGAATCAATAAAGAGGCGCCACTCAGATGCCACATACGTCTGAGATATGGCTGTAAATAGTCCATTGATGTCATGGCAATAACAGAGAGGACCGTCTACTGAAAAGAATGCTGTTAATTCAAAATTCCGCTTTCGGTAGTAACTAATACGAACATTGTTCTCAAGTAAATTGTTCTCCTTTAGTCTTGAGGCGAGAAGCTCTGATTTCTCTTTAGACAGCGATAAGTCTCTAACAAGATCATTCAACTGTCCTTGGGTTAATTTTTAGGCTCTAAATGTCTACCTTCAAAAGTGTACTCTGGTTCTGTAGATGGTCCGGAAACGCCAGTTGCACCTTCATCACTTTCCATGTCATCTATGATAGAATCTAGCCTATCACTTGGGGGAATTGGAATGGGCAATGTTTCATCATGTTTTACTAGTCTACGTGCTGAATCCAAGTTTGGATATACAATCTGGTGTTTGTTCTTGGCAGAAAACCCCATTAAGTTCACACTACAAAAATAACAGTCTTCATGATGATCTCTCGGCTCCCTCCATATCATGGGTATGGCAAATGGCATTGAAGCTTTCTTTTTGTTAAGCCAATCACGTAATCCATTTGAACAGCCAGAACAGATTTGATGTGGCGCCCATGGTTTATCTTGGTCACCTAGATGGCAACCAAAGTATAGCTTGTATATTTTCTTAATGTCGGTTGTAATACTCGTCGCTGTGTTTTAGTTGTGAACTGGCCGCATACGAAACAGAACTTGTCGGGGTCATTCTTACATTGTCGAGGCATGTTGACTGACCTGAGCAAACTATAAATTAAAAAAAAATGTACACCAACTTGACACAACAAGTTCTTGGACTGGACTGATCTTTTGACACACAAAGCACGCGTTGTTGCCTGAATCACAATGCTGCTAGACGTAAAAGCTCACACCTGAAATACATAAGATGTATAATTAAGATAATTGAAATAAATAAGATGAATAAACTAAAAAAACACAATAAAATAAACACAATCAAATGTTGAAATATTAGTATTTTGCCTATTTAAAATGGTTAAATCTGTGTAGTTATATATATGCCTTCATCTTGAAAACTATACGTGCTAGAAAAAATCTGAATGCAGTTTTGGAATCAGCGTGAAAAATGCTATCCAGCCACCACAAATTTACTCTAATGAAAAATCTTTGCTGACCAGTGTAATTAATACTATAAACACCCAGGAATGTCAGTCTGTCTGTGACGCTCGAAAAGAGAAGATTCTTGATATATATATGGGCGATATTTGTATTTTAATGCATTAGAAAAAGGCGTAATGAATTCTACTTTTAATTATAATTTTAAAAAGTGTAAAAAATATTTGTTTTTGCGTTCAGCTTTGAGCCGAAATTTATTCTGCGGCTAAGTTCAAGAATTTACCAAATGAGTTCTTTTTATGCACTTTCATACTGATGCTGCAACCATTACAGACTAAACCCCTCCCATCACCCCCACCCCTCCCCATTACCCCAACCCCCTCCCCATTACCCCACCCCTCCCCCATTACTAAGGTCAACTGAATGCCCCCAAAATTTAATCTGCGGCTAAGTTCAAAAATTTACCAAATGAGTTCTTTTTATGCACTTTCATACTGGTGCTGCAACCATTACAGACTAAATATTTTTACGGCTCCCCAATTAATGAGGCCAAAGGCCCCAGCACCACGGGCATAGCTAAATGGGCCCGTAGGGCCCACTTTAGCCAGTATTGTTATAGTGTTCCATTAGTTGTGATAAGCATGATCTTCCTGACCGGAATCGATGTTGGTTATCATTTTTTTTCTGAGTTTCCCCATTAACCCCACCCCCTCCCCCATTACCCCACCCCTCTCCCCCATTTACCCCCACCCTTCCCCCATTACCCCCAAGGGGGGAAGGGGGCTGGAAGTTCCCGTCACTTCGCTGACGGTTAGACAGGCTAAACTACAGAAAAGAACGCAGCCGTGAAAATTTTGAGCTTCACATTGTGTCAACATTTCTGAATCTGGTATCTCCCAAAACCTCCTCACCCCCATTCATGCAACTTGGGGGCTAACCCCCTCCCCCATTACCCCCACCCCTCCCCATTTTCCCACCCCTCCCCCATTACCCCCACCGCTCCCCCATTACCCCCACCGCTCCCCATTTCCCCACCGCTCCCCATTTCCCCACCCCTCCCCATTTCCCCACCCTTCCCCCTTACCCCCACCCCCACCTTTCCCCATTACTGCCCGGGATAAATTTCACAAACAGACAGGTAAACTACAAAAAAGAACACAGTCATGAAAATCTTGAGCTTCACATTCCCGCCCGTAATACAATTTCTGAATTTTTTTCTCACAATTTTTTCTCACAATTTCTGAAAGTGTGACGGACGGACGGACAGACGGACGGACAGCTCTCTTATTATAGTATAGATCCCCCAATACCCCTCCCCCACCCCCTCTCCCCCATTTACCCCCACCCTTCCCCCATTACCCCCAAGGGGGGAAGGGGGCTGGCACCTTGCAAAGGATTTACTTTAATTTTTTTGAAGGGGGGCTGACACCTTGCAAAGGATTTACTTTAATTTTTTTTTGGTTACATATACGTATATATCGCATCTATTTTTCTGAGTTTCCCCATTAACCCCACCCCCTCCCCCATTACCCCACCCCTCCCCCATTTTGTGCCAAAATTATGATTAAAAATGAAGAAATGGGAAGAACTGTACCCCTAAAAGGGGGGGGCAGGATTTATGTTAGGGAATTTTTTTTTAGCATGGGCACTGCGCAATAAAAAGACGCATCGAATGGTGAAAACCGCATTGTTCTACACCAATTGTAGCGACCTGTAGGTGTGCGCAAAAAAACTGTTACATATATATATATAAGGCTTCATTTCTGAAATAGTATATTAGATTTAGTATGATATATATATGTAAAATGGACAATGAATAATCAATATTCATTTTTACATAAGAACCAAAATCGCTTAACGCGAGTTTGGATAATAATTTTACTTGTAGCTTCCTATTTTTTGTTCGTGTCACAACCCTACGATCTACCATATCTATGGTTTAGTCGTATCCATTTTCCATTTGTTATAGAAGTTATTATAATTAATTATGATTGTCTTGCATCTCACCCTCGACCCTAGATTATACATACACATTGCATTTAAGAGGATTGGAACCCGTAGTTGTGCTTCTTAGTCCTTGATACCCACTCTGTCTTTAATTCGTTTCTTTTAGGTCCTCCCAAATAATGACTTAGTTATACTGTACGTATGACATAATGTGAATAACTATGACGTCATAAAGTAACTTGATTCTCTTCACGTTTTCCATACCTTGAACACTGAATCACGTGTTTAGTATTTGGACATCTTCCGTATTGAATGTATGGTAAATTCCTTAATAATAATAATAATAATAATAATAAAAAAAAAAAAAAACTTCATTCTCTATACATCATTATTTATGTTGTTTCCTACCTATTGTCTATTGATGCCTATCAACCTATCAGTCCATATTTTACGCGTGTCTATATTACGCACACAACCTATTCTGTTACTTACATGTAAAATACGTCCACATGTATTTTTTTCTTTTTTTGCTTTTAAGTGCGTGCACTCCTCACAAGATATTCATAAATGCTTGGGTAGGTAAGTGGTCGAATTCGCGAATCACAGCAGAATTGAACGTTTCTAAGATAAACAACATCTTTCGCTCTGATCCAAATTTATAACATATTATAATGTAATATAACATATTATGTTGTATATAAATTATCTTGTCATGTCTCATGTACTTGTGTTGTACTAATAACCATATATAATAACCATATATAATAACCATATAATCTAACCATATAATCTAACCATATAATCTAACCATATAATATAACCATATAATATAACCATATATTATAACCATATATAACCATATATAAATATAATGGTAAACGACGTAATGTACTTCAATGAAACTATAATTGAATGTAATGACTTTATATATAATGTAAGAATGTACTTTAATAGAACTGTAAGGGACAATCATAAGCGAATGGGAAGTAATCCATAATCGCAATCATAATTGTAATAAACCCAAACGAAAATGTACTCAGTCGTGTACTTCAATTGTACTTGTGTACTGCTATGAAATGATATCGCCTTCAGAAATGAAGATTCGGCAAAAAAAAAAAAGATTAGTTTTTATTTTTTATTTATTTTTTTTTTAAATTCTTATTTGGAATCTTTCAAACATCTGATCGTGTTTAAAAGGGGGGAAACTTAACCTCCAACTGCCATCCCCCAACATTCAGGCTTATATTATACATGTATTTGTAAAATGAAGAACACTTATTACTGCTCTCTGCTTTGGTCACTGCTAAGAGACTCCCCTTGTTAGCAGCCTCGCTGCGGGAGGGGGCAGAGGCCCCTTGCCTCCTTAATATTTTAGATTCCGGCCTGAGCTATGGTCGAAAGAGGTCGAACCTCTACCCCTGTAAATTCAGAGCAGTACCTGTATATTTTTAAGAAGTAAATCACAGCAAGCGAAACTTTTTATTTTCCCCCTCGAATTGGGCTATCTTCAGAGGAATTTAGTCAGTAAAGTAGAAGTATCAGAGTATTATTGAAAGAAAAGAATTAACAGAGTGTCGACCCCATAAAGCGAGAGAAAAGAATTAGAAAGTTATAGAAGAAAAGTATATAGAAGAAATATCCGTTGCTTGCCTCCGTAACTAGAACCCCCGTCGATCCGAACCAACCCAGGGCCATAGACGGAGGGGTTAATATATATATATATATATATATATATATATAGTGTCACATTAAAATTATACTAGCTAGGAAAATAGTGGGAATTATCTGGATGAATTTCCATAGCAGAAAAACAAACATTACGCTATAAGTATGGATGAGTTTACACTTGTCAGTTATTGAATATTACCCAGTACTCATAAGCCCATACAGAAAACGAGACCATTGCAAACATAGAAACCATCCAGAAGAATTTCACCTTTAAGTACAGTTGAAGAAATTAAAGCCGAAGACAATTGGTCATAACTACAATTCTTGAAACTCTGATCAATGGAAAGATGCGTTATACATCATAATATGGGCTTCGAAAATTCTTGAAATATATGTTCAAAATTTTAAAATCGAAATAAAAACGTGAACCGAAATGACAGGTATAGACTGTGCACTCTCCCTGCTGTGGCAGGAAAGGAGACCAGTGAAAATGAAGCTGGAAAATATTCTCAGAATATGAGACCCAAAACAAACACGTTGCCAAAAGATGTGAGGAACCTCCAACTCACTCAGTTGACTACCTTCAAAAACCAACTTGACAGGTTCCTGACCAAAGTTCCAAATCATCTATGCGTAGTTGCTTATGAGGGTAGGATGACAGTAGAAATTCTCTCCTTTATCAAATCTCCAAATGAGGCGGGATGCTGCGAACGAAATCGATCTCAGATCGATTTTGAACATTTGTTCAACAATAAAGGGTGGAAACAACAACAACAACAACAACAACAACAACACAGTGAGTAAAAGACTCTTCATTATTTATATCCTTTTTAAAATACGATTTAATAATTTTCATTAAAAGTAGGGGTGCTCTTCCAATATGTGCTCTACCGCGAAACTGTGATCTACCATATTCCAACTAATATTCCATATTCCAGGCTAACTAACGAAAATATCACGACTTAACCTAACCAATCGTCAAGGGCGTATAGTTGACCTAACGATTGGTTAGGTTAAGTCATGATATTTTCGTTAGTTAGCCTTATAAGCTAGTTTCACGGTAGAGCACGTATTGGAATATGGTAGATCACAGTTTCGCGGTAGAGCACATATTGGAAGAGCACCAAAGTAGGTCACTCTTTGTCGACGCCGCTAAGGTCACTACACGCACATTTATGTCATGATGAATGCGGTGTATATCCTAAATATTGTCGCGAAGACGTAAGGTAGGCAAGGACACACACACACGCATATGTACATTTCTGCATAAGCAAGGTATCGACCTTTTTATTCTATATACTAAAAAATAAACTTAACCCAACCTAACCTAATCTTGAACCAAGAAGTTGTATTATATTGGAAGGCAACTGACCTAATCAAGGGGAAACATACATTTTTTCCATACTAAAAGTGTTTCTAAATGTCTTCATGTTCCAAAATATTGACGTATTACCCCACTAAAAATTACCTCGCTATATCTGTGAATTATCAAACTTTCGACCTCACTTTTGCCCAAAACGCGCGCACGCACACACACACACACACACACATATATGTATATAAAGAGTGTGGGAAAGCATGTAAGAGGAGGAAAGTATGGGCATACATAACCAGTGAGATAAGTGATTTACGAGGCAGCCCAAAGCAAAAAGTACCGTTTGCAGTCGGTGAACATTTTTCTTGTGGTGTGACTTCCAATTTTCTCTTGCTTGAACTCTACTCGTAAATTTTGAGAGGAACATATTTCAAAGAGTTTTATAATATATTTTATAAAATATTACTTTGTATACATAAATATACTGATTTTATGCATATTTAGAGCTTGGAGTATGTAATGTTAAAATGTTATATATATATATATATATGTGTGTGTGTGTGTGTGTGTGTGTGTGTGTGTGTGACCTATATAGCAGGATAAAATAAAGGAGAATAATTTTTTTCAATACTGACTTTTATGCGCAGTATACATTAAAACTATTATACATTAATAATGCTTGCAGATTGCGAAAGACTTCTAGTACAGTTGATGCTCGTGGTATATAGTCGTTTTTTCTGGTTTCGTGGTTGGACAATCGTACTGAGGGGTCAGAGTGAAAAGGAGATAGCTCAACATTATTGAGCTTTTCAATGGAAAATTTCGTCGCGACAAATAAACTAGAAGGGAACACATCACATACAGGACAGACGTAATGAGTTCCTCCTCGTCACGTGAGATTTGATACACGAACGGGGATTGTGGACATACTACAAAATGTCGTTAATTCACAAGGAACGGTTCAACACTACATGCTTAAACTCGGCTACATATGGACGTGTGGCACGGCGAAGTTGTACCCTAAAGCTTTACCAACGCGAATGTAAAGCAAAGATGAACATGTGGTCAGAAAATGAAATAAAGGAGATGATACACATATTTTAGAAGGTAGTTCTGTTCTCGAATTCGTTTCAGTTTAATCATTTCACGTGGAATGGACACTAAAGGATATGGAGAATGACCATCGAGCATTTCAGTTATCCTGTTTCCAATCCACAGTTCAACGCGGTACTTTTAGCCTC